>LBNU01028221.1:79476-105595 GCA_014162995.1 Artemisia annua | reverse complement strand
ATAAAAGATTCTGAGTTAAAAACTTTTTCAAAAATAAGCAGAAAAGTGCTTATTTGGGCTTATTACAGCTTATTCAAGTGCTTATAAATAAGCACTTGAATGAAAACTGTGGAGAATGAACTCAGAGGGTTCCTTAAGCTCAAATAACCTCAAATCAACCCATTTATGATCATGTATAACTCAGAATCACCAAAACAGTTGCAAAAGTTTGGAAATAAGCACAAATGGTGAGCAATTAAGCACTTTTGACTAAAATAAGCTCAGAAACAATGGAACATGCAACAACAAACTTAGAACAGCACTAAACACCCAAATAATCTCAATAACTCAAGCAATTTAACACAAAAGCAGTTTATGAATTAGACAGCAAAAGCAGTTTCAAGGTCCCATCTTTGAGCTTATTTTTAAGCACTGAGATGAGCTTATTTTAGAAAACTTATAAAAGGACAGATTGAGATCACCAACCAAATAATAAGAAAAACCAAAAAGCCCTAATTTTAATGACCCAATTGAACCTCAATTAGACCAATGTTCAGCAAAAAAAACTGTGTTCTAAGAAAATAGTGCAGACAACAGTTGACTTATATTTGACACCTAAGGTTTGACTAATTTGAATTTTAGCAGAACTGAACTACTCCTAGATGTTGATTGAAGACATTTAAACACTAAAAACAACAACTCAAACACAAAATGCAAGGATCCTAGCAATCACAGATGAACAGTAGCATGTATCTAAAGCAACAAAGAGAGTAAGAGCAATTTTGACTTTCTCTATTAAATTATGCAAGTTTAAGAACTAAATGACTCTAAAATAACCTATGCACTATGAATAGATCAATATGACAGCAAATATACTACAAGCACAGCACAAGTAACACAGATCCAAACACCCCTAAAAACCTAAGATAACACTACAAGTATGAGATTATAAGCTTACACCTACTGTTTTTATTGTTGATTCAGGTTATGGGTACACAGTAGAAGCTATTTGAACTATAAAACTCAGCAAACAATAACAAGAGCAACTAGAAGCAGTTTAAGCTAAAATTAGGCAGATTAGCATGAAGATTATAAAATGAACTACAAATCCACTACAAATATGAGATTAAAACCACTAAATCACAAACATAAACAGCAACTAAAAGCAAGAAGCAAACACAACACAGATTCAAACCTTAAACTTTTAGAGGAACCAAAAATCAAGATCACTTACAAAATCAAGCCCCCTCAGCCAAGTTGAGGGGGTTCACTATGCTTGCCTATCTTTTAGATAGGCTGAGCTCTTCCCTTGCTAGCTCAAACTACCAGAACAACACCATAGAGCACATTGAACAAAGCAGTTTGACTTTTTGTTGACCACAGTGAATTTATGAGATTTTTATATTTTTAAGGTTACAAACTACCTCACAAAAGCTAGTTAAGCTAGTATGAGGTGTAAACTACTGGAAAATAGCTTAACTGTAAGCTGGATTTAAGTAAAACAAAACATATTTTTTTTGATTTTTTATATTTTTCTTATTTTTTTTTTTTTTTTTGTGTTTTTATAAAAGTTTAGTAAAAGAGAGAAAACAAGGTTTAAGATAACTAACAGTAGATTAAGAAAGACATATTAAGCTAAAAGCAAGCTAATTTAACTATTTTAGGCTAAAAGATGAATAAGGTAAATAGATTGAACAAGAGTTAAAAGATTAATTAAGAACTTTATTAATAAAACTTAAATTACATCATCATCACTAAGCTAAGAAAACATTTCTGAATAAAAATTGACAGCATTTAGTTACTACAAAACTACACACTGAACATGGAGAAATACAGGGGTATTTATAACCGAGCACAAGGAGAGGGGTCTAGGGTTTGTGAAGCTGCTAGAAACTCAATCATGGCCACATATCTTCAATCCTTATCATCATGTTGTCATCCCACCTTCTATCTAGCCGTTTGATGCAATCTTATCTTCATGCCACGTTTCTTCATCCAATCAGAGAACTTGAAACTGCCACGTAGCTGGGATAATGTCGACATCTTACTGACATGTCAGGCTTCTAGAAAGACTACAACCTCGTACTAGAATCTTTGGGTGAAAGTGATGGGATCAGGGTAACTCTGTTTTCTACTATGGCGGGTAAAAAGGGTAACAGGGAAAGGGGTTTGTTATTTTTATTGTTTTTTTTTTTTTTTGGTGGGTCGGGTTATAAGTAAAAAGGGGGGTGGGCTTTTGTTTTTGTTGGGCTTGGATGGGATAAAGGGTTATAATGGGATAATGGGTTTAGGTTTATATAGGACTTAGGATTTAGGACTAGTAAGAAATAAGGACCATTGTTGTAGTTTCTGAAATCACAAGGACCAAAACTGCCATTCTTCATAAAATTATCCAAGGGCCATTATTGCCATTCCTTGAAACTTGAAGGGTTTTTGTTGACTTTATGAGCTCAAATTTGACCACTAGCTTCCCCGGCTCCGGCTTTTGACACTTTTCCAAATCCCGTGCTCGTTTTGTTATTTTCTTGTGATTTTTCGTCCTTTTCTTATAAATCCATGCCTGCACATTCAGAAACACAAAAACACAAGTATTTGGCATTTATGGGTTAGTTTTTGGTTAATTTGGTCGGGTTTTGGTAAATAAAAGGTATGTGAAAATACACATACCAAATATCATAAGTCAAAGGGAAACGAAGTATCTAAGATATATCACATAAGCATAATCATAAGGAAAAGGTAATAAGTACGTATCAACAAAGAAGCATCTAAACAACGTACTTGAATAGACAAACGAACTTAGGAATGCCACGAGCCGACCTACCGAGGTACTCGATAGGTCTCGAAATCATATAGCCACATATCAAAGGATACGGAGAAGGAAGACCTCTCGGTACCATATATCAAAGAATACGGAGAGAGACAACTCTCGGTACCACATGGAGTCGCGCACACTCCTGAAGGTGTATGGGTACAGAGCACATACAACCATCACACTACGAAACAAAGCCTAGGATGCATCCATACGCCCCCTACAAAACAAAATCATACATGCATCCTGCTCGCATGACAGGGCTACACATACGTCAAAATAGCCAAGAGATCTCATATGATATCATATCCTACAAAATGGGGATGCCGTGCATCAATCACACCTCCACAGAAAGTGTCATGTCATCGGTGCCTCGATGACACGGCCATGGTACCTCCATGACTAGTTAGTAAACTCGGGCATAAGTTCGAAACGAATCACATCATAACATATAATCACAACATATCAAAGGATCCTAACGAGGACCACATCAAAGGATCCTAATAAAGGACCACATCAAAAAAAATATAACAAAGAATCAAATCAACGAAGCATAGCAAAACGAATCATATCATATCAATGAAGTATATCAAATGAATGAATCAAATATAAGGGAACATAGCAATGGCTTAGGTAAATCTTAATAAGATAACGAATCGAAGATCAAGATCAAAGATAAGAACGAAAGCACCCTTACTGAAAAAGGGTAGAATATTCGTACCTTAAACCGCCAACGAAACCATAACATAACCATAGGAATAGGAAGTCACTCCTTCTTCAGCGGATCTACATGAATTAATGATCGGCTAATCATTAATAACTTGTTTTAAGTCAGATTACTCATTTTAGTCGGCTTTCCATTTTTAGTAACTTTCCATTTATAGCAGCTTTCTAAAAATAGTAACTTTTCAAAAATAGTAAGCTTCCATTTATAGTAAGTTTCCACTTTAAGTAACTTAGTCATTTTAAGTAACTTTCTATTTTTACCAGGTTTCCCGAATTAGCAATTTTCCATATTTAGTAAGTTTTAACATGACTTCCCGATTTAGTTAAATTAGCTTTAGGGTTCGGGATTTATCAATTAGGTTAATCTTACCCACACACAAGTCAACACGACATTAAAAGGACACACCCGACATAATAACATGTATTAGGGCACCAACCAATAAGAATAACACACTTAACACATTTTTTTTCATAGGCATAGAAGTTAACTGGTTTTATAACAAAAATTAAGCCCAATTAACGGATTTTTGAAACGCATCATAAATCCAAACTAAAAATCAGAAAAATTCTCACAGAAGTACATATGTCTTGAGAGTCTACATGAATTTTCCAAGAATTTATTACCAAGTATCAATACCTTTCAAAAATCGTTTATCAAAACAAGTCCATAAAGTGAACTGCAGAAACACCCTGAAAGTTTGCATTTAAGAGACATACCAAGAACCTTCATAAAAATCCACAAAAATTCCTGGAAGTCCCACATAACCCAGGTATTTCCCTTGTAAAAGGAGAGCTCTCAGCTCTTTATGGTTTGAAAATGAAAAATCCAAAACTCCAACTGATTTTCAGACCCGATTACTCAGCTTTGACAACTTATCTTCTAAAAATCAAAAAGCTTACCTCCCAACCTCCAATCACCATGAAACTTATATTTCCAGAAAGTAGACAAGTAGTACTTATGTTTAGACTCAAAAATCACTTAAAAACACGTTGGGATCATTTATTTATCCACTTTATATCCCGACCAAAGTTACTGTCAGCAACTATTCACAACAAAACCAAGTCCTAATTCACGTTAATAAATGTGTACTCCTCTCATTAATTCCTTTAGGGTTTATACCATTAATCATAGAATGACATAAGTTAGGGTTTCATGAATTTATGTGACTTTCTCATTCGTATAACTTATATATTATTGTGTCGATCCTTACCATGTTTTAAATACTGATTGTACATGTTTATGTGAGATCAAAATAACCAAAAAAACAGTAGGTGATGAAGATACCTTGATCGAATAGAAAGCAAGACAGAATTCGGATCAAAACTTAACCAAAACCGAAACAAACCAAACCCTTTCTTTCTTTCCTGATTACCAACGATTTCCACCACTTGTGTTCAACACCGCGAACCACAAAAACCTTTCTTGAAGCGTTGGAACTGATCGAATGGAATAAGATAAAGTATAGCAGCCGTGTATTTTGTATGTGAAGTTTTTAGGGTTTGTTTTTGTGTGAGAAATTATACGGTATTAATGAGGATAAGAAGAAAGCGTGTAAAATGATATGGGAAATCAGGATATGCCGTGTATTATGGTTGTAATTGTTCCCTTCCATACTTAGTCACTTTGGGCTTGGGCTAGCTTATGTTCATGTTCACAAATCAAAAGGATTTTTTGCCCATTTACACATACACCAAATTTCATGTATATAAGTTTGTAGTCTTTATTGTCATAAGTCTTATTGATTTATTTTGTTATCAAATGTTCAAATCTTTTCATATAAATACTTAGGTTATAATACGTTTGAGATTTTACGGGCGTTATAAGAGGCGATTGACAAAATGCTTGAGTTGGCATTTTCCCGAAAACGGGTGTTTCAAAAGTTGGACATCTCTAATTCTAAAATTCGTTTCGAGTGTTCTCAATTAAGCACATAACATATACATACCTGTATCGAAAGATCCACATTTGTCGGGTAAGGGGAAAGCCGACGTTCAAAATTCGTCCCGAACCACACAGTAGCCTGGCGTGCTGCTGGCGCGCCAGCAGCGCGTCAGGAGCAGATATGGTTTCGGTGAATTTTTGCTAGCGTTTGTTATTTTATGTGGTTCAAAGGTTTATTTGTCATCATTAAAACATAAGGAGATCTTAGTCAATGTTGCCCCAACAACTACAAAAAGAAAATAAACCCATACGACTACAAAATCTATGCTGATGTATAGTTTTATGAACGGGTCACGCACCTCACACATAAACCTTTTTCGGAAGTTGCCTTTCAAGATAAGACGTATTTAGTTGATGAAAAATGTCCCGCTTTTTCAAAAATGTTTTCAAAAGAAATTTAAAAATTAGAAAACCTATTTAGTCACAACTTGTGGATAAAATTTCTATATGAATGAACTGTTAATTTTCAAATTGTATCGAATTTTGAGAAAAGCAATTCACATTTTTCTAAGTTTTTCTTAACACTTCTTTTGCATATCTTTTGCGCTTTTCATGTTTTCTAATAGTTATCTTCTATACACGTTTTCAAAAATTTTAACATTACTCTAGAGATAAAGTCTCCTTCTTCCTAGAAAAATTAAAATTAAAAGTTAGAGAAACTTTTCCACAATTAAACACGGTTCTTTATCCACACATTGCGGGCTTACGGTGGTAGTTTGATGCATACATATGAGATCTTCATTGCCACTTCTATGCTTAGTTTGATTTTTAAAATTTGATTTTTTTTCTAAAAGAAATTGGATTTTTTAACTTATATCCTTAAACACATTATTAGATGCAATGAATGTTGTTAATATTCTTAGAACTATGAATATGATTAAACGCTTTAAGTTTTTTTTTTCTCGTTCAATATTACCCTTATTAGTTTTCCCTCTTTCATACTAAATTTTTTCTTTTTTATTAATTGATAATTCCTTTTGTAGGTCCTAAGGTTGATCAACTTATACACTAACTATGGTGGTGAAGGAGAAAGAAAGAGAACTATGTTTCACACTAAAACACACATAGAAATGACCTTACCCTATCCTCACGCACACTTAGAAAGGAGAGATACGTGTTCCTTTTATAACTAAGGAACACTTGCAAGGTTTATATGTTGGAGCAATGTGGGATAGGAAAGTACACTTGTTAAACAAAGATAACTTATGGTTTTTACAACTTACTTAAACCATGTACATATCGTTATAAGTCTATTACAAAACACGAGTTCCTAAACGAAGAATGACACTCACTTTCTTTAATTCTAACAATCTCCTCTTTAAGGGATTTCATTCTTTAAATGCTTTATTGTGATCATGTCATATGTCTTCTTGATCTTAAACTTTGTTTGATGTCATAGAGTAATCTTGATTCTTTGTTCTTTCGTGCATTATGATCTTGGATTAACGTCTTTTGATTCTTGCCTTCGATCAGCATCTTCATGTATTTGTTATGTCATCTTCTCCAACATACTCATACAACTTGAAAAGTATTTGATCTTCATACTTATGTCTTGATCACTTAATACTTGAACTTGTTCTTGTCTTTCTTGATTAGCTCTTGATTTTGAGATAAAACTTTGTCTTTAACTTGATTTTTTTGCCTTGAACGTTCTTGATTTGAGCTTCTTGAGGATGAAATATATAAGTATGATATGAGTATGTGGAGGTGAAGATGTTGATATACATGGTGGTGCATCACGAGTGGCTTACATCTTTGGTACCTGCACAACTAAAAGTATATAATAATAACGTTAGGCCAATTGATCATTGTGGATATTTTCTTAGAGAGTTGATTCACTACAATTGTTCTACCGATGAATGTCCTGATTTCATTCACCTTGGTTGGGCAAATCAACTGTCTGAATCCCGTTAAGGACAGTTATCAATACATTGGATAAATCCAAATAAGGACCTACGTCACCAGGAATTGATTCGTGAAAGGAATCTCCTTAGCAGGATTTCTATCACTTACAAGTTTGGATATCAAGAGTATTTGCATCATTCTGTTATAACACTTTTTGAATCTTCATAAGGGCTATTCCCAAATTATATGCCACAGGTGTGCTATCAATAATCCTTGAACCTTAGGTTTGAACTTAAACCTGTGTTGTATCTTTTAAACCATTGGTTGAAGAAAACATGACTTGTAACAATCTTTGCTAGTGACTTTCATAACATCAACACTTGATCTTTCTTGAGCTCGGAAGTCTTTGTAACTTGATTCTTTATCTTTAACAATCTCTTCGAAACTTTTATTAGAGCAAGAATCATGCATTGTACATAAGCTCTTGATTAAACGACTTTTCTCCATCTTTTAAGCTATACTCTTGGACTTGATTGTACCTGAACTTTAATATATCTTTTGTACCTATTTCACACAATATGTCCAAAAATACAACCAAATACAATGCACAAGCATACAAATAACGCGAATAAAACATGTACAAAATGAGCGTTATCAAGCTTCCTCATCATCTTATCATTGTTGTTTTCATAAGCATGACGACTTTATTCCACGTAATAATCTTACTTATTGAAAGACACTATATGTGTCTATTTCCTTTCAAGCGTTCATCATAACCAAGCCTTGCTCATAACCCAGTTCAAACCCTATGCCTATTCGACTCATCTCTAGAGCATACAAAAGATCTATTGAAGTTAGCAATTTCACTTAGATTCCTATTCCAAAGAGCGTTCTTGAGAACATTCTTAACATATTCCATTATCACACACAAACACATCTCTTGGTCTTGGATGACAAAATCACTTGCGTAACACATACTTAAACTCAACATAAAAGATGTCTCCCTTTAGATCATTCAACCGTAGATTCCAAACACAAAGATTAAAATCTCTTGCATTACATATACATGTGTCGATTACATGTTATTTGTTTGATATGATTGGACATCTTAACATATCCATGATAACTATTTGATTGATTCATGTGTAAACCTTGGTTATTTCTTTATTATTCCTGCATGCTTATATTTTCGTGTTACTGTATATTAATATTATTTATATGATATTTTCATTCTTTATTTATATGATGTTTTGCATGATTAACATGTTACTTGTTAACTCATGATATGGTCATTTTTATACATGATGTTTTTATATGATAGTTATATATTTGAAAGCTTGTGTCTTTTGTTGTCATTTATTAGATCCATGCATAGGATGGTCTATATAATACATTCTCCAAAATTTTATCATTTAAACATGGGTTGCATAAATTTTTCGTCTTGTTTCTTTCGTGACTTTGTCACACTATTTGTTCACTACGTGTGCACTTATAATTTGTCGAAGTACTTTTGGTATGATAAACATTTAGAAGTCGTTTTATCATACAAATTAATCACATAGATCGTTATATGCTTAAGTGTCTAAGCTTAACAATAAAACAACTTTACAGGGAAAGTATTTCGTATTATGTCATGCTCTTGCTTAATATGATTGTTTATGTTGATGCTATCTATCCATGTGGTAACTTTATGTCTAGTAGTCAAGTGTGCTGTCTGAATAAGATAATATCTTTAGATATTTATCTTGTTGACATCTTTTCTCACTAACAAATTTGTTTTAGTGGATTGAGAACTAATCATTTGCCATCTCACTTCGTTCTAGCTTTTATATGCTCATCTCGCATAACTGTAATCCCTTCACTTGCATATAGTTTTAAGGCTAATAGGATTGAGTCTTAGAGATTTGAATTTTGTGTTTGGATATCTTTCAATCGACCTCTTTCCAAATCGCATTATTGCTTCTGCTTTCCAAAAATCACTTCCATAACTATTTAGCTAGCACAACACTCTTATCCTCTCCACCTCCTATGAGAAAACCACATGCCTCTTTATGCGATCATCTCGCATTGATAGAGAAGAGCTACGTGACTTCATGGATGAAGTTCTTTGTATGCCAACCAACATCCGCAAAAACATTACTAAGCTCATCTCTTTCATTAACCTACAACCTCCTAAACACTTCATCATCACTCTTTATACGATGCATTAAAGAATATGTTGGATGTCCACCAATTAAGGCGGAGAGAAATTCATTCACATAGTTGTCTTCTCGCATTAAAGAACACGTACTTATGTTTCTTACATCCTCTAATACCAACATGTAGGTTCACACCATCTAGTTATAATCAGTTCACTAAATCACAAGTGTTTCAATCCTTATTAACCATACATCACAGTTCTGTAACTAAAACCTCATCAAGTGAAAAACACATCATGTGTTTCACAAATCTCTTAAACTAGAACCATTAAGTCTCCTTAGACTTTGACTAGAATTAGTGAAACCAAATCTGTAGATATACCTTTGCTTGAAACCTCTCACAATTAATAGAGTCTAGGATTTTTCTTAAACTAGGACCTCACCAATTCATTGTCTAGAACACCATCATAGGATCTCATCCTTTTCTTCCTCGACACATATCATGCACGTCATTGTAAGTTCAAACAATATTTTAATCAAAACTCTTATTCTCAACACGTTGGTCTAATCAACACTCTCGCATCTTATGATGTCATTTACATCCTCATATAGGGTCTTAGTATTCTTTATTCCTTTCTTATGAAATTTTGTTCCTAGGTGCTTATTGTCTTCACTTCGTTTTGAATCCATTCAAGCATATATTATGGCATGATACATCATCTTTGGTAGATGATAATGTCGTTAAAGGTCATGAAGGTCTAAACCATGTTAGTACTCTTTCATCCATTGTCTTTCGATATAGGTCATTCTTTTTAAACGTATTTCATTTTCATAAGCGTCAATACTAATCGATCAAATCATAACTCGTAGCCGTCATTGAATATCAATGTACATTCACTTTTTCTTTTTCTCTTAACATTACGTAAGTCGTATTCCTTTATCCCTTAAGTTGTGAATTTTAGATTTCATAAGTCCATATGTTCAATCTTTATATTCGTTATAGCATTTGCTATACATACGAGTTTCTAATTCTTTAAATAGTTGTCTACGTTATCATCACCACCTTCCATCATCACTTTCACTAATCATCACAACCATGGATTAACGAAAACTTACTTTTATCAATCCTGAATCATCTACCGATTTATCACCGCATGAATCCTTCTAGTAAACCAACACCAAATTCATTGCATTCATTATAACCACCACCCTTTCTTTCACTAGTAAACCAACACCTACATTAGCACCACTTACTAGTAAACCATCACCAACATTAGCACTACCCTCTTTAAGCGTTTCAACCTCGTGTCTTCCTTCTAGGCATTGTTTTGTAGGATTTTATCATATTGCATTCGCGTTTTTCTTATGCTTGTAATTCTTATTACAAGAATTCACCTCATGAGATTTTTGATTTCATGGTTCTCTACTTTGAGTCGCTTATATCATTTATATATATACATCATATTTTTCTTTGAGATAAAATATATTGCACTAATATTTTCATTGTAGGTTCATCATATATACTTATTCGTATATAGCTTACTCATCTAAGGATGATTTTCGCATCGAATATTTTCCTTCCTTCATTATAGGAGGAATATCCATCAAGCACTCTTATTGCATCTTCTATACACTTTGTTGTAGAGGACACGTTTGTCTAAAGACAAAGCTTCTACTATACTAATTTTTGTTTTGTAGGTTCATATTGGTGCCCTAAAGCAAGGGGGAGCTTCCGTCAAGCATTTCTAGAACGCATCATACACATGCATTGTTATATCACATACTCATTATAGGACAATTATTGTCTTACACTAACCTTTATTTTGTAGGATTCTTCATCCTTGCATCATATACGTTGGTACCCTAGCAACGGGGAGTATTGATCAAGGGGGAGCTAATCATGCACTAACCTTTGTTTTTGTAGCTTTCTTATTTCTTGTGTCATATACGTTGGGACCCTAGCAACGGGGAGTATTGATCAAGGGGGAGCTACATTCAAGGGGAAGCATGCACGCATTCATCTTTATTCTCAATCTTCGACACACTTTTGTGTTTCGACAAAAAGAAGGAGATAGGTCAACATAGTCCAACATGCATTTCATTCATCATCCATTTTTCATATAATTTTTATGTTGCACAACACTAACCTTGATGTAGGATAAGGAACTTAATTTGATCCAGGATCCGCTAACAACCTAATTGGAGTTGAAGACTTAACTTCACTAGGGATGATGCAAGCTCGCCATTTCAGGGAGAAATGAAGTTAACTCCAAGGACACACCCTTTTTGTTTCGACAAAAGGGGGAGAAGAGTGTAAACGGAGAAGGTAATACGGACACAAGTAACTTTTTACATTTTACTATCTATCACGTTTACATGTTTTGTCATCATCAAAAAGGGGGAGATTGTTAGTGCAAATATTATGATATTTAATCTACACAGTCTCGTTTGTTTTGATTGATGACAAACATATAACTTGATACATAATGTAAAATGTACAAGTTACTCGTAGTCATATTTTGTCTCAATATACATTCAACGCCTCTCAACGTCTCGAGTCCTCGTATGCTACAACACAGGTTCGTACATGTTTGTTATGTGGCATTATGATCAAACCCCTTAACAAACTATTTATAATGTTTAAAATACTTTTAGGTGTCAAAGTGTTAAACATATATTAACTAGTTGAGAAATACATTTTACAAACAAACTCATGTTTACATTTTAATCAAAATGAAAATGGTTTTATTACCTCATGTATAGTGTCATCTAAATCTAGAAAGATCACAAAAGATATCTTGGAAAGATTGTGAAAGATCTTGGAAAGATTTAGATTAGATTTCTAAAAGATTTGGAAGATCTTGTTTTTCTATTAATAGTAGCCCATTGTTTCATCCATGGTTTCAACAACTTGAACACACATATAGATAAGTATAAAATCATGTAGAAACATGAATCAATCACCCTTTCCATAATGATCATAATGTTACTAACTCTCATTATGTTGTAAGCATACACTTGTAATGATCCTGTGAAGCAAGCTAAAAGATCATGAGTCACAAGCATAGCATACTTCATGATCCACCAAGAAGGTTAGAAGATCTTGAAGTCATCATTCATTAAAGCATACCAACATATGAAGATTCAAGGGCACTTGAATTCCTCAATGATTGAAGACTTCTTATTCAAGAAGTTCATGTAGATTAGTCATTCATATCCATTAGACTTTTATGTCTTGGATCATCATTGTATCATCACAATCTATTCACCAAACTAGATTAGATGGTTTATGTGTTTGTGCCATAAAACACAAGGTTTTTATGTTGGGCCACAAAACATAGTGGGAGTAGTTGTACCCTTGTAAAAGAACTAGCGGGAGTGGTTGTACCCTTGTAAAAGAACCCGGTATTTAGCTTTGTACCGGATAAAGTGTAAGTGACGATTGTAAGGTTTTCTCCGCCGAGAAGAGAGCTTGTTGATCTAGTGAAGTAACTCTCGAGTTGGGTACTCGAGGAGTAGAGTAGGGCGGAGAGGAGATCCGTGACTGAACCACTATAAATCCTCGTGTTCGGTTTGCGCTTTCTTTTACTTATTGCTTTGCTTTTATACTTGCATTATATCATTGCGTGTGGTGTGACTTGATGGTTATACTTGTGTGACAACTTGCTATATGATTTATATTAGTCATAAGACTATTATTAGCATTTTACATATTATGGCAAGCTTGATTGGAAATTTGATACAACAAGTTTGAAGTTTTTTAACGATAATGTATTCACCCCCTCTACGTTTTCACAATTGATTTCACAGTATTGACCTGGTTTTTGTCCTAAGTATATGAATGGCTCATTTCTTTTCACCCTTATATTAACTTTTCTTTTTCACTCTTCAACCCCTTCATTCCCCTTTACTCATCATCTGCTTTTTTAGCTACCAATTTTTACTTTAACTAGTGGAATATCTCTGGGTAGGTCCTTCTGACTCTGGTTAGATATAACCTATTTCCTAACCTCCTTATTTCTTCACGAACATAATTGTTAGCTTGGTGTAATATCTTAGCCTTAAAACCAATTTACTAATGAATCGAAAGGCTTAAGAAAAATCTTGTTTTGAAACACGTCAAAAGTTTTTGTTTTGAAGAACTACTCCCCTTATACATGTGCTTATGAAGTTTCATAGTCGAAAGATTTTGGAAATGGAGGAATGAGTATGCACATTTGAAATTATTGATAAATTCTAAACAGACAAGACTTCGCGAGATACATTTACGTCGCTAGATAAAGGGATCCATAATTAGCTTTTAGGTGACAACTAGCCTAATAACTAACTTGAAATTATTACTCGTCACGGTACAAGTTTATTCAAAATGATCACTTTAAGTTGAGCTTTGCTTTGATGATTCAACAATGATCTTTAAATAGATATGATCACGTTTTAATCACATCTTTTCCCTCTAAAAAACAACATATCTGTAATATTTTTAATATCAACCGATTAAAAGATATGTTTTTAGAAAGCTTATGGAGTAACAAACGGATTTGATTTTGCATGAAATTAGAACATTTTTGATTTTATACTCCCCCTTAATAAACGCATATTTTCAAACTTTCGTTCAAAATTGATTAAGGGTTTTGAAGGGAATTATCTTGAGCACAAAATAATTTGAAAGATTGTGAAGAATCTTTTGAACAATCTTGAAAAGGTGCTCAAGGTTATGATGATTTTTCACCATTTGTATGCGTAACGCACTGAAACATGCATTAGGGACATCTTTTTGAAAATCGAGTTGTGCACGAAAACGTACACAAGTCATTTTGAAGTATGAGTTATAAGCTGAAATACTTAGAAGTCATTGTTTAGGAGAAATTTTTTGAAAGATATTGATTTTATTAAAATCTTGAATAAATTTTCTCAAAAATAAGTCTTCATAACAATTTTTAAGAATTTTTAAAGTAAGAGTTACATTTTGTCATTTAACTATAAGTCTTCATAAGAATTAATAAGAAATGACATGTTTTAAAGAAAACATTATCTAAAAAAGATAAGAAACTCTCGCTCAAGCTTATGTACATTTTTGTGTCGTTGTTGAATGACATTTCTAAAAATGTAAATAATATCGATTTTACGAGAAACATGTCATGAGAAGAGTATTTTTGCATTTTTGATTTTAAATTTTATTTGTATTTTTGATATTTTTAATATTTTTGGATTTTCAAAATTTTCTAGTTTTGTATACATTTTCTCTTTTTGCCAGTCAAATACACTCAACTTTCCCTTTTTAATTTCACCAAACTCTACTTCTTTGAGTTCTTCCCCATCCTTCTACGAGCATCTCCAATACAAGGTGCAATACAAAGTTCAGTATACTGTTACATCACCGCCACATCAGTATCTCATTATTTTATATAAACTCCCACAATACATTGAACTTTACACAATTTAATACATTTCCACATCATCAAAAATTTAGTCATTTTTTTAAAAATTACATTAATATAAAAATAAAAGACAAGTTACATAAAAATTAAAAAGACATAAATTTAGTAAAAAAGGCAAATTGTATTCGAAATTATTTGTCCATGTAGTTAGATTATTCGAAATGATTACTTAATGTATCATGTAACTGCTACGAAAATAAATGTATATGTATTCTGTCGTTGTAATATTAGAAATATGATAAAGAATTTAAAATTAAGATACAAGACATGAAATGTTATAATTGTTATTTTATGGTCTTCTGTTGTATACATACTCACCAGCCAAATAACTTATGGTGTGTTTGGTTCAAATTTGGGAAAGAAAAAAAGGAAAGATAATGATAATAATGGGGAAAGGGAAAAAAAGAAAAAATCAACCCCACAATTTATTGTGTAATGTTCATTACCCACTATTGGGTAATGGGTCATTTCATTATATAGCACCAAGCATTATTTTTTATTACCTTTATCATTACCTACCTTAAAAAACATCCTACCAAGCACCCCTTATTCTACATCTACATTAAGCTAAGAGAAAAGTTGGTCCTGTAGTGGGATTTTCATTTATTATATTGAACTGGATGGAGAGATGGCCTACATTGAGTGTATAATAAGGATTGAGATAAAGAAGATCGGTATAAATATCATGTGAAAAGTTGGCACTTTTATAGGGGATTGCACGGTCAAACACTCATTCATTATATGCTCCACGATGAAGCATTGTGGATGCCCTAATAATCCATCATTTTCTCAAAGATGGCTTGAAAAATATTTTTTAAAATGCATAAAAAATTGACGAGCTTGTTACTAATTTAGATCAAGGGAATTGATTGGGACCAAATTTTGGTTTAAAATTTGATATAAGGAACCAAGTAAAATATAAAGCATGAGTGGACAAGCTAATATTCAGAAGTAGGTAGCAACATGTTTTTCCTCATTTATGAGACACTCACATCTAGGGGTGTTAGTAGGGTTGGGTTGACTCGACCCGAACCCGATAAGCCTTATAGGGTCGGGTTAAATCGGGTTGAAAAAGCTTATCGGGTTACTTTCATCCGAACCCGATGACCCGACATTGTTATCAGGTCGGGTTAGGGTTAAATAATTTTTGTTATCGGGTCAACCCGATAATACCCGAAAATTAATATATATATATATATATATATATATATATATATATATATATATATATATATATATATATATATATATATATTAACTAAAAACTTAAAAATCCTAATACCACATCTACAAGAGCAAATTCTTTTACTCCAAAGGTACACATGTGTGTACCCCATGTGCCCCAAAAAAAATCCAACTTCCCCAAATACTCTATGGGCGACTCTCTCACAAAAATTCTTGAGCAACTCTCCCAGAATTGTGACACATGTCCCTTTTGATGTCCCCACTATATACTTGCATAGTACAACTTACCCCACTAATTTCTTGGGCAACTGTGACCTACTTTTTTAGGCGACTTTGCTATTTTGTCATTTAGCTAAAAAGTATGGTCTTTTTATATTATTTTTTATTTTCTTTTAATGTAAATTACATATATACCATCACAATTTCTTTTGTACCTATGACTTTAAAACTTATACATTTTCATTATTGTACCAACTCCAGCCACCACCACTTACTCCGGCCACCACTCATTTTCATTAAATGCAAAAACACTTTGGCCACCACCACATTTTCATTATTGTGGAGAACAATGAGCAAATGTTCTAACTGTTACAAATAACATAATACCCCATCAAACACAGGTGTCTTTCTTTCTTTTTTGGGTAAACTGCAAAAAATGTCCTTTAACTTTTCCGATTTTGCGAAAGTTGTCCTCATACAAGAGTTTTAGCAAATATGTCCCTGAGCAGGTTTCCTTAAGCAAAAAGTGTCCTTGAGGATGACGTTTGTTTGCAAAAATGGTTTTTTGCCTAACGATCGTTAATTTTTTCACGTTAGTGGCCTGCGAAATGACTATTTTACCCTCCTTTTCTTCCATAATTTCACTCCCTTGTTTCAATCAAACTCATTAAACTGGTATATCTATTCTTCTTCCTCCATTTTTAATTCAAATCAAACTCACTTTGTTCTTTTATAAATCCAATGGATATTATTCACAACTACACACAACCACCACTGTCCCGCCGCGCATCACCACCAAAACCACTCACTGCCACCGCCTTCGTGGCACACCACACTAATGCTGCCGTCGTCGCGCACCACTGCCGCCGCCGTAGTCGTGCATCACCATCGCCGTGGCGCCCATAGGGTATTAATTGGTTTCAATGGTTTGTATGTATGAACTAGGTTTTTTTAGCTGTTTAGATTTAAGATGAAGTCTAATTAAATAAGATATTTTTGAGATCATGACTCTTTGTGTAGCAGTATTGGTTTGTATGGCATACTGACACCAAATATGATTAAGAGATTCATTTTGTATCGAATTAAATAAGATCTTTTTGAGATGAGATGAACTAACCACTGTATGGATGTAGATAGATATATTGTGAATGTATACTAATATTTTAAAATAATGCTGTGGGTTTTTTAGTTGCTTAAAATGAAATACCAATCAAACAACAAGGACCGAAAATGTAGTTAATTGCCAAGTCGCCCAAAAAATGTGTGCCCAGTCGCCCGAGAAATAACCTGGGTAACTAGTACTATGTAAGTATGATGTGGGCCCAAGGATAGGGACACTTATCCCAAATCTGTGCCAGTCGTCCAAAAATTTTTGGGAGAAGGTTGCCCCTGAGGTATATAGGGAACTTAAAAATCTTGGGGTGAAAGGGGTATACATGTTGGTACCTTTGGGGTGAATAGGGAAAAATACCTTTATCTTCATATCCAACATCAGTGGTTCAGTACTAGTAACATAAAAAAAAGGCTTACTAGTTACGGAGTACTAGTTACTAGTAGTTCACATCCTTTTGATACGTTACTGTCATCTATACTAATTATAATAGAGGAAATCACTTCCCTCCTCTTTAATATTTTAAGACCACCATTAATACAATTTTAAGCAAATACAACCTTGAAAGCATTATTTACAAATATCTAAAGCATATATAAAACTAAAAATACACTACTCATATATTACAATTAATACACTATTAAAAACACCCTTTCATTCAAAAATACAAGTGAGAAAACATAATTTACAAGTAGTTGAAGAACAAATAAAACAAAAAACTAATATTCAACACATACAATTAATACACAATTTAATTCGTTATTTCACCAAAACATACAACTATTTAACTACAATGTACAATCTAATTAAGCTTCCAAAACATAAATCCGAATCCAGCAGCCCAAAACAAAATAACATTTGTTCGCCAGAAAATTTAGTCACAGGGTACCCGCTACCGCATCGCCCGGGTACCCTGCTAGTTTATTTTTAAAAGCTTTACGTGGGACAGTTATTATTATTATTTTTTTCAACATCTTACGTGGGACAGTTAGTTGACATCCTTTTGCATCCTTTTTTTAATACTAATACGTTAATGTTAATTGACATCCTTTTTTGCATGTAACTTTATTAACAGTTGTTTTTTTTACATGAACAGTTGTTCATTTATACTACATATAAAGCATTAATGGCTCTCTCTCCAAAAGTTTAAAACTTACAAGAAATTAAGCATGGTTTGCAACAGTTTAATGCACCCAATTTGTAGAATTACAATAAAGTAAGCATATTGTAGAACAAAATAAAGCGTGGCGTCATTTTAAAACCAAAATTCTATCAAACAACATTAATGCTATTAAAAACACTCATTCACCAAAAATTACAATCATTAAGCACAATGTACAATAGCTGCAACCAATTTTCAGATTTACAACAAAATAAGCATAGTGTACAACAAAATAAGCATGATGTAATTTTAAGACTTATAACATTAGTGCTATTAAAGTGGTCAATGTTATTAACGACTATAATGACTACTACTTACAAGAAAAGAAACATAGTGTACAACACTTTAATGCATATAATTTTCAGACATACAAGACAAAAAGCATAGTGTACAACAAAACACAACATGAATGCTATTTAATGTAGTCAATTATTTAACTGTCAATAAATACAATTAATACAGTTATTAAAACACCTCTTACATAAGAAATACAAATTATCAAGCATATTGTACAACCAAATTAAAAACAATTCCTGCATTAAATTTCACTACTACAAATAATAAAGCATATTATACAAATATTCAAGCCCGAACGGGCAACGGGCCAAATGGGCTTGAGCCCCAACGTGCGCGAACCAAACGGGCTCGAGCCCGAACAGGCACGGGCCAACGGGTTCGAACCCGAACGGGCACGGGCTATACGAAATTCTTGATATCCGTAAATTTCTTGTCAATAAGAACATAATAAACTAAAATACATTATTTATCGAAAAATTTTATTTCAGGGTACCCGCCGCTGCAACGAGCGGTACCCTGCTATTTGGATTTATACACAACTCTATTACGAGTAATTATTAGGTTGTTTGATTAAGGTCTTATTTGATAATTTATTAGCGGTCCATTTTTAGCATCACCCGATAACCCGAATCACCCGACCCGATTACCACCCGAACCTGATAACCCGATTTCTTATCGGGTCGAGTTGCGGGTGAGTCTTTAAAACTCAAAACCCGACTTAACCCGACCCGATAACCCGACCCGATAACACCCCTACTCAAATCACATTGAAATTCGAAAATGTAATCACGGTATTGATTGGGACCAAATTTTGGTTTAAAATTTGATAAAACGAACCAAGTAAAATATAAAGCATGAGTGGACAAGCTAATAGTCAGGAAGTAGGTAGCAACATGTTTTTCCTCATTTATGAGACACTCACACTCACATATCTACTTTTTAGGTGTAGGTCTACATTCAAAGTTAAGAATGATGACGGTTTCAGATCTACGATGATAGACGAATTTTAAAATGATGTGGGCTTTTTAGTTGTTTGAAATTATGGAAGAACAAAGTGGTGAATTATTGTATTTCTTATGAAATATTAAACTTTGAACGAGATCTTCTGACTCTTTGTGTAGCAGTATTAGTTTCAATGGTTTGTATGTATGAACTGGGTTTTTTAGTTGTTTAGATTTAAGATGAAGTCTAATTAAATAAGATATTTTTGAGATCATGACTCTTTGTGTAGCAGTATTGGTTTGTATGGCATACTGACACCAAATATGATTAAGAGATGGGATGCAATAACCACACCCTCCCTACCATGGGGGGTCCACCTATTTTGGTCAAACAGTACAACCCGTGAAGCATACCGTACAACCGGCAGAAGCATCAATCATAGGGAGGGTGTGGCTTAGGGAGGGTGTGGCTAACTCACCCCTTAAGAGATTCATTTTGTATCGAATTAGTAAATAAGATCTTTTTGAGATGAGATGAACCAACCACTGTATGGATGTAGATAGATATATTGTGAATGTATACTAATATCTTAAAATGATGTGGTCTTTTTAGTTGCTTAAAATGAAATACTAATCAAACAACAAGGACCGAAAATCTAGTTAATAAAAAGTTAAAAAAGCCAAGTCGCCCATGAAATGTGGGCTCAGTCGCCCAAGAAATAACCTGGGTAACTAGTACTATGTAAGTATAATGTGGGCCCAAAAATAAGGACACTTGTCCCAAATCTGTGTCAGTCGTCCAAAAATTTTGGGGAGAGGGTTGCCCGTGGGGTATATAAGGAACTAAAAAAATCTTGGGGTGAAAGGGGTACACATGTTTGTACTTTGGGGTGAATAGGGAAAAAGACCTTTATCTTCATATCCAACATCAGTGGTTCAGTACTAGTAACATAAAAAAAAGGCTTACTAGTTACGGAGTACTAGTTACTAGTAGTTCACATCCTTTTGATACGTTCATGTCATTTATTTTTAAAAGCTTTACGTGGGACAGTTATTATTATTATTTTTTTTAGGTGGAGTTATCCCAACCCTCCCTAGATTTTTATACTAACCCTCTCTATGCATCAAACGGTTGTACGGTATGCTTCACGGGTTGCACGGTTTGACCAAAAGGCTATGATGTGATGGCGTAGAGAGGGTTCGGATAGTGTATCCCTTTTTTTTTTCAACATCTTACGTGGGACGGTTAGTTGACATGTCAGCTGACGTTACTGTTAATTGACATCCTTTTTTGCATGTAACTTTATTAACAGTTGTTTTTTTTACATGAACAATTGTTCATTCATACTACATATAAATCCTGAATAACTCTCTCTTCAAAATTTTAAAACTTACAAGAAATTAAGTATGATTTGCAACACTTTAATGCACCCAATTTTCAGAATTACAATAAAGTAAACATATTATAGAACAAAATAAAACGTAGTGTCATTTTAAACCCAAAATTCAATCAAACAACATTAATGCTGTTAAAAACACCCCTTCATCAAAAATTACAATCATTAAGCACAATGTACAATAGCTGCAACTAATTTTTAGATTTACAACAAAATAAGCATAGTGTACAACAAAATAAGCATGATGTAATTTTAAGACTTATAACATTAATGTTATTAAAGTGGTCAATGTTATTAATGACTATAATGACTACTACTTATAAGAAAAGAAACATAGTGTACAACACTTTAATGCATATAATTTTCAGGCGTACATGACAAGAAGCATAGTGTACAACAAAATACCACATTAATGTTATTTAATGTAGTCAATTATTTAACTGGTCAATAAATACAATTAATACAGTTATTAAAACACCCCTTACATAAGAAATACAAATTATCAATCATATTGTACAACCAAATTAAAAATAATTCCTGTATTAAATTTCACTAATACAAATAATAAAGCATATTATACAAATATTCAAGCCCGAACGGGTAACGAGCCAAATGGGCTTGAGCCCCAACGTGCGCGGACCAAATGGGCTCGAGCCCGAACAAGCACGTGCCAACGGGTTCGAGCCCGAACGGGCACGGGCTATACGAAATTCTTGATTAAAAAAAAATAAAATAAAAAATAAATACATTATTCATTGAAAATTTTATTTCAGGGTACCCGCCGCTGCAACGAGCGGTACCCTGCTATTTGGATTTATACACAACTCTATTACGAGTAATTATTAAGTTGTTTGATTAAGGTCTTATTTGATAATTTATTAGCTGTCCATTTTTAGCATCACCCGATAACCCGAATCACCCGACCCGACATAACCCGACCCAATTACCACCCGAACCTGATAACCCGATTTCTTATCGGGTCGAGTTGCGGGTGAGTCTTTAAAACTCAAAACCCGACTTAACCCGACCCGATAAGACCCGATAACCCGACTCGATAACACCCTACTCAAATCACATTGAAATTCAAAAATGTAATCACGGAATTGATTGGGACCAAATTTTGGTTTAAAATTTGATAAAAGGAACCAAGTAAAATATAAAGCATGAGTGAACAAGCTAATATTCAAGAAGTAGGTAGCAAAATGTTTTTCCTCATTTATGAGACACTCACACTCACATATCTACTTTTTAAGTGTAGGTCACCATAAATTAAACCAAAGGCACCTCGTTTATCACGGAGATAGACATTCTGAAATAATATGTCGGGTAAACGGACCCCTCTTAATTTACAAGTTGTACCCCTTCCCTGTCACATTTTGCAAATCCTTTCTTTAATGCGTATTTGTAGCCTAAAATAAGGTTTTTTTTAGAGATTTGGGATTGGTTTAGCTTTACTGATAAATATTTGAGCTGCAATAAATAAATATATGGGCAACAATAGTTAATTGAAAAGATGACACTCAATTGGGAACATATAACAAAAAATGACGGTGCAAAGGACCACTAAAAAGTAGGGCTCACAAACACCTCGTATAAGTTCTGGGTTATTTTTCTCAACTCAAACTACATCTCATTTTCCTCCATTGACACGCACGTTGAAAGTTTTTATTGTTTAATTTTTATTCAAATCATTTATCACTAGATTCAAATCATTTATTCTTTGCAAGATTGGGGCCCATAAAATATGGAGGCCATGTTACCATGCACCGTTGCTCACACGTGCTCAAATCCGAGCCTGACAATACGTACAACTTGACATATTATGTACTCCGTATTACTGTATTTTATTTGTTCTTGCTTTAATAACTGATCTTCAAGACTTCTTAATGTAAATCAGTATACCCATTTTCAGGGTCGTCCCGTCGTTTTTGAAGGCCCTGTGCCACCATTATAATAGTGCCCCTCTTGAAAATGAAATGATTTCAGATACATGTAAAATTTATAAATGGAGTAAAGATTGTTTTAGTTAAATTTTCAAAAACCCCACACAAATGAAGACAAACCGTCAAAACATGTTACATCAATATTAATATTGGATCACAAATGATAATTTTTTCAAGAATAGATAAGAATATAAGATAGTTTCAGTTTTTAGATTCAGAAACATACGAGACTTTTTGTCTTTATCAAACTTGGGGGGTATAACTGTCAACTTTGGTAAACGTTTGCACACTAGTTTGGAAATAAAACCAAAGTATTAAGACCAAAGTATCAAATAGCCATAAAATAAAGGGTTTAAAGTGCACATAATTGAAAGTTGTTTTCTTCTTCGTTGTAACAGGCCCATAAACCCCTGTATGTACTTACTTTTGAAAATCACATAATAACAAATGGGTTTTCATCTTACTTTGTTTATGAGCCAAACTATCTCACTTCTGAGGATATATATGCGTTCAATTTGGCTAGACTCGAATTAAATGTTCACAGGTGTCCATAATCATGGTGCCCCTGTAAAATTGAAGGCCCTGTGCGGTTGAGCACCCGGCACACCCTCACATCCGGCCCTGCCCATTTTGAATGGGGTGATATTTACATCACATCTTTTGATGCATTACAGTTTGTACCGTACAATACTGTAATGCACAAATTGTAGTGCATGCATCAAAAGATGTAGTGTGAGTATCAATTCTCGTTTTGAATATATTGATCCTCATCGCGTATTTATTGCTCCTGCATTGTGGGGAATAAATCAATATCACGATCGAAATTATGATTTATACTTTTCAAGTGCTTAACCAAAATTTATATATACAAAATCGTAAAGATAAAAGTTAAGGGTATATTACTAGGGATGTGATTTGCACAATCTAATAAATGATTGAGACATTCTAAATTAGAGTGTCTTGACTCTTGACATTTATACCCTCACAGGATAAGAATGAGTAAAAGTAATTTGAAGGTATAAATGTCAAGACACTATAATTTAGATTGTCTCAATCATTTATAGGAGTGTGCAAATCAGCTCCCATATTACGGCCTGTTTGGTAGGGGCTTTTTGGGGAGCTATTAGCTTTTTGTTACAAAAATCATCTCCCCTAAAATAATTAGCTCCATTTGGATGCATTAACTTCAAGCTTTTATTTCAAACAAATAGCTCCTAAATGAAAAGTTGATTCATGAAATTTTTTAAACATCTTGGAGCTGTTAAAACTTTAAATTACTGATATATCCTCTAAACATTTGTTTACAATTATAAATATGTCCTTTTATGTAATTTTACATCTTATAATTATAATATAACAGCTAACTTACCAAACACTTTTATTGAAAAGAATATACAGCTTATACCTCATGTTAACAGTTTTGCAGTTTACAGCTTACAGTTAATATTTTACAGCATACAGCTAGTTTTGCCAAATATACTCTACTATTCTATTGTTGTCGGTGCACCCATGTGGACGTTTCTCACATCCGTTGGATTAAAACTACTTTCAATCATGACCATCCTAATTCATTAATTATCCATATTAACAAACTAAGAGGTAAAATGGGTGATTTCTTTGAATATGGATAAGTGTAAACTAAAATATCTATAACAACCTTCAACTTTTATATTAATATGAGTAAATTGCAAAAATCGTCCCTAAAGTTTGGCCAATTTCCATGTTTCATCCCACAATTTTTTTAACTGCAAGGATCGTCCTTAAAGTTTGGCCCGTTTGCATGTATCGTCCTTAAAGTTTTGCTCGTTTGAATGTTTCGTCCCTAACATTTCAAAATTTTGGGACGATATATGCCCCAAAAAGGATGATATATGCCCCAAATGTTAACTTTAGGGACGATCCTTGCAGTTTCGAAATATGTGGGACGAAACATGCAAATGGGCCAAACTTTAGGGACGATTTTTGCAATTTACTCTATTAATATTTACCTAACTTAAATTTTGATTCAGTTGGTTTTGGAGGTAAACGAAAGCTTGCACAACATTATGAATAGAACACTAATGAAACAGTTTCATTTCAATATAAACTGCAGAGGATTCATGATACTTCATTTACATTATTTTCAAGCATTCAAAATAAATGTATACATCAAATGTTTTCTATTTGATCCATTATATATCAAGTGATAATTTTAATATTTGATTTATTTCATTTACACAAATGAGCAAATCAAACAATGCGTTCGCTAACATAGAAACCAATAGCGAAATAACCGGCAAGGAAAAATGGCATTAAGGGCATCCACTATGGTGGATTCATGAAAAGGTCTAAAAAAGATGAAAAGGTTTATATTTCATTTCAACCATAGTGGGCACTCATTTCATGTATATGTGGCATGAAGAGGTACTAAATCTTGAACCTCTTTATAAATTCAATACATTTAATGCATTTTGTTCTTTGAGACATATTATAAAATTGTAAAGGTTTATACTAGGGGTGGCAATCGAGTCGTGTTCGTGTTGACCTATTCGGGTTCGTGGGTTGGCGGGTTGAAATAACCTCAACCCAAACACGACCCATTTATTAATCGTGTCAAGAAGGTCAACCCTAACCCAAACCTGCATAACACGTGTAACCCGTTTGTAACCCGTTTAACCTGTCTAAGCAAATATGTCAAGCAGTGAATAAGATTGGTGGTTTGTTGATTTAACTAGCTTAAATGCAAAAATGATATAAGGATTTAATATATGATAAAAATAACATACAAATAACTATACGACAATTTCAATGATATCTGAGTTATAAGTTATAAGTTATAAGCGTCAATTTCAATAAAATCTTAGTTATAATCATAATTCACTCATATTAAGAAAAAAAAAAAAAAAAAATCCCCGCCAAAGAAATTTTTTGGGGGCCAAAATTTTTTTTCCGGGCCAATTTCTTACTGCATTCACGTATAAATTTGTACTTAAGTTAGTTACTGCGCA
>LBNU01028221.1:52951-74494 GCA_014162995.1 Artemisia annua | reverse complement strand
AGCAATTAGGTTGTGATCACTTTTAAACACAAGGTTTGCCATGGTGAAATGATGAAAAAGAAATGATCTTGAGAGGTTAGAAATGGGTTAGAATTTATAACGAGTGGGATTCAGTTATTTTGGAGTGGGATACACACGATTAGTTATATAAGGAAGTTACCAATAATCGTGGGGGTTAGTTGACAACGACTCTTTAGAGAATCGTTTGACTAAATTGACTTTATAACGTACCCAAAATAAAACACACTTTTACCCATCAGCAGATTGAAAAGTCCATCCGTAGAATCCCATGGTCAATCCGCAGTATCAATGACAGGCTGTCATCCACTTCCACCTTTTGGAACTGACGCTTCATCAAACGTCTTAAAAGCCCAATCAACATTATAAATACCTCTCAAATCATCCTTAACCATAATTATCCATTGAGTAACCATCTTTACATCCAAAAACACACCATGAGTATAATATACATATCATCTGATTCAGAATCATCAGAGCACAATGATTTACCACCACCACCACAACCAATGCCTATTCCACCACCACATACAATGCCTGCGAGAAGAATCCGTGGTTGGAGAACCAAAGAAGAGGCACGCAAACGTAGACACGATGTACCAGCTCCTCCTCCTCCACCAGCACCACCACCACCACCTTTGCCTTTTCAATCCTCTGACTCAGATACCTCTGAGTTATTGTTCTATGAGGATGTCAACGAAGGATCTTCTGAACGTCCACCTCTTTCAAAGCTTCTCACAGAGGAGATGGAGCATGTTGTAGCTGGGATGAGGCTAATTCCAGTGCCTCAAAAGCCCAAGAGATTGGAAAAACCATCTTCCCAAGTATTGGGGCTTGTTTGTAAGAGGCTATGGACTCCTGATACAAAGCGCAAAGATGTGGAGAAAGTACTGAAGAACATGAGAGATGGTGAAGGCACTTCAGACCCCAAGGGTAAAGGCAAGAGGAAGATGGATTAGGTTTAATTGTGTTTTGTTTAGATGATAGGACCAATGTATCTTCCCTTTTTCTTTGAACATGAATAAAACTTTGTATTCTTCTTTCATAGACAGTCATTCAAACATGTACGAATATTGTAGATACCTCTGAAAAGATAGAATAATATTATCAGCAAATACCACAATCAGCAGAAACTCCTATCAGTAGGAACAGGTTTCCGCAGGAACCATGCAATCCGTAGAATGGGCTACAGTAGTATGATATTAATTATTTGTTCCCACCTAACTATCATTAAACGCTGTTGACTTTGACTTTTGCCTATAAAACAGATCCAAACATTCATCCACCCTCATTCCTCAATTTTAATCCTAAACCATGTCTTCCAAAACAGAGATCATCGATCTAACCTCTTCCTCATCATCATCATCTAGTGATGGTTGGAATGCCTACTTTCCACCCATTAAACGACCCAGTACACATCCATTAACTACAAAAACAAGGAGGCATAAGAAAGCATGAGATGGGGGAACCAAGTCAAGCCCCCATTCCTGCTGATTCTGATTCTACGGACGATTCAGACTCTTGGATAGGTTATCCTCCTTCAGATAGAGACCTAGTTTCTCCTTTTCTCTTTACCTCGGATGATGAATCTTCCGAGGATGAATATGAAGATCCCTCCTTTCTTCCTCCTTCCACACCTGAGAGACCACAACCAAGGTCTAGGAAGACTAACCTTTCACTTCCAAAATCAAGAGAGGTGGTTCTTGGTCTTCCTGCTTCAGAAGGTAAGGGAGATAGCAAAGGAAAGGGAAAGATGGAGCAGTTGTAAATGTGAAGCTGCCAGGGACCAAACTCACAAGTTCTTGAGCATCTTCATCATCGTTTTCATCAATCCATCTTTCCATTTTCATCTTCAGCTTCTTCATCGTACTGGACATACATATCAACCACTCTTGGCACTGATGATGGACTAGTTAGACATAGTGTAGTTGAATATGTAATAGAATAGGCTCTACTTTTGAACTTGTTTGTAAGCTGTAACTTTGTTCTTGAATGAATGAATCACTCTTGAGTTTATCATTTGTTGTACTTGTTTGCAGTTTACTTCAGTAGAAATGATGTATGACACATTTATTCCACTTCAGTAGTAACCAAGAGTAGCAAGTGTAACACCTTCAGCAGGAATAATGAGAAACTCTTTTATCCTGTTTCAGCATTTACACTTACTTATTCAGCAGCAACAATCAGCAGCTCACAATTCATAGTTCAAGTAGCCAACTACACACAACTGCATTCTGCAAAATAGACATAAAGTAGCAAACCAAACATAAAAACTAACATGCTTTTACACACATTAGATGGTTAGTGTTAGAAATCTAAAAATTATACAATTTTACAACAACAATCAATCCTCCCCTGAGGCATATGCCTCCCCTGAGGCTTATGCCTCCCCTCAAACTGTGCATTTAAGGGTTAAGCATCCCAATGTGGACAACTAAGTGTTGAAACCTAGGTCCATCAAAAGCTTTTGTCAGTAAATCTGCCACATTTTTATCTGTGTGAATTTTAACCACATTGATCAAATGTTTTTCAAATGCATCTCTTATGAAGTGGTGTCTTATCTCAATATGCTTTGTTCTGTTGTGAAAAACTGGATTTTTAACAATGCAAATGGTACTTTGATTATCAATAAAGATTGTGGTGTTCATGAAATTAAACCCATAATCTAGCAACTGATTTTGTATCCAAAGTACCTGCCCACAACAATTGGCAGCAGCAACATACTCTGCTTCAGTAGATGATGTAGCCACAATGGTTTGCTTCTTGCATTGCCAAGAAATCAATCTTCTCCCTAGAAATTGGCAACCTCCAGTAGTTGACCTTCTATCCAGATTTGCACCAGCATAGTCACTATCACTATAAGCTTCCAACTTGAAAGGGGACTCTCTTGGGTACCAAAGACCTAGAAAAGGCTGGCCTTTAAGGTACTTGAAGATCTTTTTGACTGCATTCAAGTGAGAAGTAAGTGGAGTAACTTGATGCCTTGAACAAGCACTCACAGCAAATGTAATGTCAGGCCTAGAAGCTGTCAGATACATCAAAGAACCAATCATAGATCTGTATAGATGAACATTCACAGCTGGATCTGGTTCATTGTTGTTCTTTTGTTTAGGAGCTTCATAGGGAGTGGTGGCAGTTCTGACACTTTCCATACCAAACTTTGTTAAAATGTCTCTCACATATTTCTCCTGATGGATAAATATGCCATCTTGTTTCTGCTGAACCTGTAGACCCAAGAAGAAAGTAAGCTCCCCCATGGCACTCATCTGAAATTCACCCTTCATTAAGTCTTCAAATTCCCTGCACCAAGCTTCTTTGGTGGAGCCAAAGATAATGTCATCCACATAAACTTGCACAAGTATAATATCTCTTGAATCCTTCTTTAGAAAGAGTGTTTTGTCAATGGCACCTCTCCTATAGCCATGCTTCAGTAGAAACTTGGAGAGCCTAGCATACCATGCCCTTGGTGCCTGATGTAGGCCATAAAGAGCTTTGACCACCTTATAAACATATTCTGGGTGATCTGGATCTTCAAAACCTTTGGGTTGAGTGACATAAACTTCTTCTTCAATCTCACCATACAAGAATGCACCTTTGACATCCATCTGATAGACAGTAAATCCTTTGAAAGATGCATAGGCCAAGAAAATTCTTATGGCTTCAACTCTAGCAACAGGTGCAAAAACTTCATCATAATCTATTCCCTCTTCTTGCCTGAACCCCTGAGCCACCAATCTTGCTTTGTTTTTGACAACTATACCTCTTGCATCTCTTTTGTTCTTCAAGATCCATTTTGTCCCAATAGCATACTTCCCATCTGGTAAAGGAACCAATATCCAAACCTGCTGATGCTTGAATTGTTGCATTTCCTCTTGCATTGCCTCAAGCCAACTATTATCTGCAAGGGCTTGGGGAACACTGGTTGGTTCCATTTGAGAGAGAAAACAAGCAACCATACAATGTTGAAAGTCTGTATGATTGTCTCTCTGCTGCTGGGAAACATAAGACATAAAAGCAACTTCTCCATACTTTGTCTTCTTCACAGTGCTTCTAGTATGAACATGATCTTTAGGATTACCTATTATATTCTCCATTGGATGATTAGTGTGAATCCTTTTTGTTGCACTGGGGTTGACATCAATGGTTTTGTCAAGATTGGTCACATGAGTTTCATAGTCACTATCATATGAAGAGGAAGTGAAGATGCCAGCTTTGGGTTGGTGATTACCAAGATTTGAAGGACTTGGAAATCGTGTATAAGGTTCACCAAATTCTGTTGACACACGAGCAGAAATAGGAGTAGAAGCTGGTTGAGCATCAGCAGTAATGAGGTTATCAGTAGAAACAGGAGAACTGTCAGCAGAAGCCTGATTTCCACTGATGGCTTGTGTTGATTGTCTTAGAAGTGCTTCAGCATCATTTGTAATCTTTGCACCAAGCTTCTCAGCTTCTTGAGTAGCAGCATGTTCTTGTGTCATGAGCTTAGCAAGATCCTCTGCATAGTATGACTCATCTTCATCTTTCTTAGAAGTATCTTTTGCACTGTTTCCTACAAAATGGTTAGGAGGAATGGAAGGTACAACAATAGTTAGTTCATCAAATTCAGACTCATCCTCTAAGTCATCATCCTGTACACCTGCATTGTTAGATGGAGCATCTCTTGTACCTGCAGATTGATTAGCAACAAATCTAGTATACCCCAAAGAATCAGTTAAGTAATCCAGGTCAAAGTACCAAGCATGACCATGACCTTGTACATTAGGTTTGTCTTCTAGGTATCTTAGATTAAGAGTCTCCTCTATCCTTTTAGCATTCAAGTTATATACCCTATAAGCCTTACTATGAGCTGAATATCCCACAATGTATCCCTCATCAGCTTTGCCATCAAATTTCCCAAGTGGGTCACTGGTGTTCAAAATGGTCACATGACAACCAAAAGGTCTTAGGTAATGAACAGAAGGAACTTTCCCTGTTAGAAGTTCATAAGGTGTTTTTGTGTGAGGTCTGGTGATAGATACCCTGTTTAGAACATAGCAAGCAGTGCTTACTGCTTCAGTCCAAAACATTGTGGGTAACTTAGAGTCTGCAAGCATGGATCTTGCTGCCTCTATTAAGGTTCTATTCTTCCTCTCAGCAACCCCATTTTGTTGTGGGGTCCTGGGATTGCTATAGTCCCTTTTTATCCCCTTAGAATTACAAAAATCTATTAACACCACATTTTTGAACTCAGTTCCATTATCACACCTTATACCTTTAACCTTTTTATTAAGCTGGTTTTCAACTAGGGTAATAAAATCTTTTAAAATTGGAGATGTTTCATCTTTAGTTTTCAAAAAGAATACCCAGCAAAACCTGCTATAATCATCAGTGATTACTAAACAGAAATACTTATGATCAATACTTCTCACTTGAGTTGGACCAAAGAGGTCCATATGTAGCAACTGAAGTGGATCTGTGATATTGCTCACTGCTGTAATGGCTTTGTAAGAGGCTCTGTGTTGTTTTCCTTTGTTGCAGGCAACACAATTGTGTTCATTGGTGAAGACCTTGGAAGGAAGCCCTTGAACAAGACCAAGTTTAGACAACTTGTTGATGGTCTTGAAATTCACATGAGCCATCCTTCTATGCCATTTGGTAGATTCATCCAAGGAAGCTTTAGCCACCAAACATGTTAGATCACTGTCAGGTTGTACCTCATTTAAGTTGAATGTGTACAAATTATTGCTTCTTGGAACCCTCAGCAGAATTGGTGTATCTGCTGGAAGTTGGAAGTCTTTGTTGAGTACCAGACATTCATCCTCTGAGAAGAAAACTTTGTTCTTTTTATCACAAATTTGTGACACTGAGAACAAATTAAAGTGCTGCAGTTCCTTCACATAAAGTACATTTTCAAAATCCAGCATGGGTGTTCTGATAGTTCCTTTTCCTGTGATTCTACCATTTCCTCCACCAAAGGTCACATTTCCTCCACTTGCTATGGGTACAAAGTTAATCATCTTTTCTCTGTTTCCTGACATGCTCCTTGAACAGCCACTATCTACTATGCCAACTTCTTTACTTAGTAAGGGATGATCCTACAATAAAAAAAAAAAAATATACAAAATATAAGTACACTTTGGAGACTCAAGTCATTACTGACTTGAGCCTGCCTTGTGGATCATAAGAAGTAGGCCATGTAGATGTATAAGATCCACCATTGTTCTTGGATCTTCTTTGATAATTAGATCCCCAGTTAGTCCAAGAACAACCTGCTGAGGGCTTAACAGCAGTATCCCATGGTCCCCCCAACCCATATACATAGGTTGATAATAACTAGGCCAATAACCATTCTGATAATAAGACGAAACAGATCTAGGGAATGGTCTTGCAACATGTCTTTTCCTATATGATGAAAAAGTTCTATCAGCAGAAACTGATGCATCAGCAGATGCTGATTTATCAGCAGTATTGTATCTGCTGTTAGATTGAGTTGCTTGTGGAATATAAGCAGGTATGTCATCAACACGTTTCCACATTTGTCTAGTTGTCTTAGCACAATCACCCATTCTTTGCTCATGAAACTTACAATCCTTAATTAAATGAGATTTGCTTCCACACACAAAACATTTCTTCTTTCTAGAAGATTTATCAACAAAAGAAGTTCTATTGAAAGCATTCAAACCACAAACATTAACAGAATTGTTTTTGACAGAATTAACATTATTGTTTTGCAAAGAATTAAATAACAAGTCTTCAGTAGAAACTGTCTTTGAATGAGATTCATCAGCAGCAACTCCTAGAGGCTTGTTTGAGGACTTGGGTGAAGGCTTGAAAGAGGTCTTGGGAAGGTCTGACTTATCACTTGAATCACAGCTTTCATAGGCAGTAGACCCTTTGTCAGAAGACTTGTCACTGCAAGAGACAGAGTCAGCATTATTAGTAACAGGGTCAGATAAGTCACTTGACTTTTTGCCATATAAATGATGTGATCCATCAAAGTCAACTGTAATTGATAGGTCAATGGGCATATGTTCACCTCTAATGGGACCAGGGACAGCATGTAAGGTGCCTTCTTTAACATAGTTTGCTAATCCTGCTGGTGTAGTTTTTCTACTGTCATCCCTAGCTTCTAATCCTACATATTTCTTAAAACCTAATCCTATACTAGAATTTACAGTTTGAGTACCATACAAACTTCTAGCTAAATTATCACCTGATATTAACCACTTCTTATGTGTAGCTATTTCAGTATCTAGCTTCTCTTGAAGAACTTGTTTATCAGATTCTAAATTAGCTTTTAACTTCTTAGTATAGATTAACTCATCTTGAGCACATTTTAATTCCTGTTTTAACCCTTTTATTTCCTCCTCATAAGCAACTTGATTCTTCTGAAACCAAATCTTTTGTTTTTCTACTATTTTTAGACCATGTTTATATGACTCAAGGTCTTTATAACACTCATTATATTTAGGTTTCAATTCATCATATTGTTCTTTAAGTTCATTATATCTTACACTACAACCAAACACACAGTTATGTACCTGAGAGATGCCCATAAGAGCAAATTGATCATGAGAATCCTCTGAAGTACAGCTTGCCAGCAGTCCACTCTGATCACTATCACCATCACTTCTCTCATGAGCCTTCCAGTCAACATGATCATCCAAAGTGATCAAGGCTGTGGGATATCCAGTTTTGGCAGTATCAACTTCCCCTTGTTTCTGCTGATAGGTAGAATACCTAACCTCATCAGTAGATTTCCTATCCTTGCATTCTCTAGAGAAGTGACCCATTTGACCACAAGTGTAACACTTGATCTTCCTTCTGTCAAACCTGGCTGAATCCCTGCCATTGAAACCAAACTTCCTCCCAGCCTTTTTCTCAAATCTCTTGATGCTTAATGAAAGCATAGCCACCTGCCACTTCAAGTTCATCTCTTCCATATCCAATGGATCCACCTGTTCAAAGTCCTCATAGGAGAGTTGCTGCTGAGATTCACAATCAGCAACAAAGGAGTGAAGTACATCTTCCAACACACTACCAGAAGAATGTGATTTGGTTGGTGTGTATGAAGATGATGCAGATGAAATTGGACTTGAACTAGGAGGCATTATATTGGATGTAGAACCAACAAAAGCTGAGTAATTTGGAGTAGTTGAACGAATAGGACTTTTGACATCTGGTTCAAGAGTTTTGAGCTTGTTGTATAAATCATCAAAACTCATCATATCCAATCCACCCTTGGCTTTGAGTGCAATACTTACTTGAAGCCATGATGGAGGCAAGGATCTTAAGAATTTAGCATTGCAATCTTCATTGTCTGGCCTTGCCTTCAGCTGATTCAATTGACTCAGAATCTTGTGAAATTTGTCATAACCCTTGTGGATACCTTCTTCCTCAGTGATCTGAAACTCTTGAAACTGCTGCTTCAGCATTGACTTCCTCATCCTTCTTGACTCATCATTCCCACCAAATCTAGCTTTAATTGCCATCCAGAGATCCTTTGCATCAGACATGAAGTGAAAATCACCCAAGTGGTCTGGAGGTATAGCTTGAAGAAGTATAGTTCTCACTTTATTTTCCCTCTGAAGAGCAAGAACCTCTTCAGCAGATGTAGGATCAAGATAGTATATTCTACCATCTGCATCAGTACCAGTCCTCTTTGGACTATTACCTTTAAGGACTACCTTCCAAAGATTATGATCAATGTTGGTAATCCAGTTCTGCATCTGCATTGCCCAGAGTTCATACTCTTCTTTTTTAAGGTAAGGGAATTTTGCATTGCTGTTTGAGAGAGTGAGGTGATGAAGGGATGTTGTATTTTGATTGTGTGTTGTATCTGACTCAGCATCAGATCCAGACATGATGTAAAGTTGTGTTGTTGAGGAGTTGTTTAAAGAATTGATTTTCTTAGTATCAAAGAGACTCTCCCGAGGCTCTGATACCACTTATGAATCTATGTATCCTTGATAGATCTTGTAGCTCTCGTTGATCGTTAACAGTGTCTATGTAATCACAAACACTCTAATAGAGAATCTCCAAAGCTTGTATTCTAATGCGGAAAACAAATACAAGCATAAATAATAAATACTAAGAACGCTTAATCCTCTATGGATCATGTATTGATAACTTGTAAACACGTTCGTTCCATAAAACATAAACTTGTGTTCCTTTTATAAACAAGGAACTCTAACTAAAACCGTTTCTCAAGAAACGTATATTCTATAAACTTTAAATGATATGCATTATCTTTTCCTAATATAACTCATGCATATCCTAACTACATTACATAATACGCGGCTAAACATTGTCTGCAGAAACTAAACATGCTGAACTATGTCTTCAGCAGTAATACTTCATCAGCAGAATCTGGTCTTCAGCAGATTCCCTTCAGCAGTAACCATCAGTGGAATTCACACTTAGCAGAATTCCCAACACCAAATATAATGTCATCGACATATATTTGAACAATGATAATATGAGGGTCACTTCTTTTAGTGAAGAGAGTGTTATCTACTATTCCCATGGAATAATTATGTTTAACCAAGAATGCCTTTAGTCTATCATACCAAGCCTTTGGAGCTTGCTTAAGACCATACAAAGCTTTCTTTAGTTTATAAACATAATCAGGTTTTGCGAAGTCAATGAATCCTGGAGGTTGTGCCACATATACCTCCTCATTGATAAAACCGTTAAGGAATGCACTCTTCACATCCATTTGGTATAACCTAAAGTCTAGGGCGCAGGCATAAGCTAAAAGGATTCTAATGGATTCTAATCTAGCTACGGGGGCATAGGTTTCGTCATAATCAATTCCTTCTTGTTGATTATAACCTTGGGCGACTAACCTAGCTTTGTTCCTAGTAACTATTCCATTTTCATCTAGTTTATTCCTAAATACCCACTTAGTTCCTATTATAGTCACATTCCTAGGATTCGGTACTAATTCCCAAACATCATTTGTTTTGAATTGATTTAATTCTTCTTGCATAGCCATAATCCAACTTTCATCCTTTAAGGCTTCATTTATGTTCTTAGGCTCTATTGTTGACACAAAACAAAAGAAGTTATTTTTGTCTTGTGCTTGTGATCTAAGTGTTCGTTGGTTTAGGTGACCTATGATGTTGTCTAATGGGTGTGACCTAGATTCCTTAATATTTACAACTTCGTTTTCTTCTAAATTTTCTTCCTCAATATCATTTCCTATGGGCTTTGTCTTACTAACCTCAATAGCATCTTCCTCTATAACATCATCATCTTCTAAAGGTAATGTCCTAGGTGGTGGAGGAGTTTCGTCGAAGGTTACGTTTAATGATTCTTCTACTTTCATAGTATCTTTATTTAAGACTATATATGCTTTACTATTTTGTGAGTATCCTAGAAAAATTCCTTCATTTGACTTAGGGTCGAACTTAGTGAGATAATCCTTAGTGTTGAGAATGAAGCATTTACTTCCGAATACCTTAAAGTAGCCTATGTTTGGTTTTCTACCTCTTAGTAACTCATAAGGAGTTTTTCCTAGTATTCTTCTAATGGACACCCTATTAAGTATATATGTTGAAGTATCTACGGCATGGCACCAAAATTTTTGTGGGATAGATTGCTCATTTAACATAGTTCTACTCATTTCTTGTAAGGTCCTATTTTTCCTTTCTACTACTCCATTTGATTGAGGTGTTCGTGGGGCGGAAAAGTTGTGAGATATTCCATTTAAGTCACAATATTTTCCGAATTGTACTTCGTTATCAAATTCCCTACCATGGTCCGTCCTAATTGAAACTATAGTGCAACCTAGCTTATTTTGTATCATTTTACTAAAGGTCTCAAATTTTTCAAAGGCTTCGGTCTTATCGCTTAGAAATCTAGTCCACGTGTATCGTGAATAGTCATCTACTATAACTAACGTGTAGCGATTGCCACCGTAGCTCCGCACCGCGGATGGACCGAAGAGGTCCATATGAAGTAGTTCTAAGCATCTAGTGGTGGATACTATATTCTTAGCTTTATGACTAGCGTGTGCTTGTTTTCCTATTTTACATGCATCGCAAAAGTGTTGATTATACTTAAGGCTAGGCAAGTTTCTAACTAGTTCCTTAGATACCAATGATTGGATTTGTTGCATGTTTGCATGACCTAATCTCCTATGCCACAAAGTGGAGTTTTCATCTAGGGTCGCTAGGCATATCCTATCTTCCAATTTATCTCCTAGTTTCATGACATATACGCCGCCTTTCCTAATTCCTCTACCTATGACTTTATCATCCTTAATAATTACACTATTTTTATCGGTAAAGGTAACCCTACACTTATTGTCACATATTTGTCCTACACTAAGCAAGTTGTATGTTAAATTATCTACATGCTCAACATTTTCAATAGTTAGGGAGTCTTGAGAGATCGTACCTTTGCCTATGATTTTTCCACGACGATCACTACCAAAAATAACATTACCTCCATTGTAGGCTTTGTACGTAGAGAATAGCTTGCGATTCCCCGTCATGTGTCTTGAGCACCCGCTATCCTTTACCCATTCGTCGGGCTCCAAATTTATTCCTAGACAAATTTCATTAGATGCTTGAGCGACTAAGCATTCCCCTTTGTTCTTCTTGTCTTCATCATCAACTCTTTTTCTTCGTGTTGTTTTCCTTTTATCTTGTGTTCTTTGTCGCTTTTTAATGAGTCTTTTAAATTCTTTGACGGCCTTTGCATATTCTTCGTCTTCACTTTCGGAACTAGAATCATCATCTTCATCGTCACTTAGTTCCTTCTTGGTTGACATCTCTTCATAGTCTTCTTGTTCATCCTTGCTCATGTTGTTTTCGGCGTCATTACCTACATATAAGACATTTGAACTCGTAGCACTTGTACTTACTTCAACTAAATATTTGTCTACTATACTCTCTTTTGCTACTAAGTCATTTGAAAGTTTTTCTTTGGCTTGACATTCTTCTTGGTGATATTTTGAAAGACTTTTCCACATGTCATTTGCCGTTTGACAAAAAAATATTCTTTCATATTCAACATTTGAAATAGCTTTGTATATAATAAATTTAGCCAAGTTATTTAGTTTTTCAAAAGTAGTATTTATCGATTTAATATCACCAATTGAAATGACATGCCAAAGATCATAGTCTATTGATTTCACATAACTTTCGAATTGATTTTTCCATGTAAGAAAATTTTCATTTTCAAGAAATGGTGGTCTAAAAACAATTTTCCCTTCTAAATATTTTTCCATTTCCATAGATCGATTTCAAGTTTTAAAATACAATATATTTTAAAGATCTTGTTTGACCTGGCTCTAATACCAATTGTGGAAAACTAGAAGGGGGGGGGGGTTGAATAGTTTTACGTCTTTTTAATTTACAAAAACTTTGTTTATAAAAACACCAATTCGAACTTTATATATATCACCAAGAGACTTGCACAATTATAAAATACAATATCAACAAGTATATGATATGACAAATATGAAGGTAAGTAAATAAGTAAAGAGATAGAGTTTGAAAAATGGCACCGTGAGACAAAGGATTTATAGTGGTTCGGCTACGAATATCCTCTTCGTCCTACTCCACTCCCCGAGCACCTAACTCATGAGTTTTCTTCACTATGTCAACAAGCTCCCTTATGGCGGAGAAAACCTTACACAACTTTTGCTTACACCGGCTTAACGACACAAAGCTAAATGTCGGGTTCTAATTCTAGCTAGAACCAATCTCACAACACACCACAACTTCTTCACAACTTGAGCACACCACAACTTCGTCACTACTTCTTCACAACACAACTTGTCCACTGGGCAAAAGCAAGAAGCATACCCACAAACCCAAAACTGTCAACACCATCATGGAAGTTCTTCACACCCTTCACATGGATCTATGCAGATCAATGAGAGTGCAGAGTATAAATGGGAAGTAATTAACTCTAGTTGTCGTCGACGACTACTGTCGGTTTACATGGGTGAAGTTTTTGAGAACCAAGGATGAAACTCCAGAGGTTATCTTCAAACTAATCAAACAATTGCAAGTGAGACTCAACAAAACTGTAAGAATCATCCTCACCGATAATGGAACTGAGTTTGTTATTAAACAACTCATTCAAAATTATGAAAGTATTAGCATCACTCTCCAGATAAGTGTTCCACGCACTCCTCAGCAGACCGGTGATGTTGAAAGACAAGATCATGCTCTTGTGGGAGCCATAAGATTTTTCCTGATANTCAACAAAACTGTAAGAATCATCCTCACCGATAATGGAACTGAGTTTGTTATTAAACAACTCATTCAAAATTATGAAAGTATTAGCATCACTCTCCAGATAAGTGTTCCACGCACTCCTCAGCAGACCGGTGATGTTGAAAGACAAGATCATGCTCTTGTGGGAGCCATAAGATTTTTCCTGATATTTTCCAAGGTTCCGATGTTTCTTTGGGTGGAAGCAATTGCTACATCTTGTTGCACTCATAACCGATCCCTGATACATATTCTCCACAACAAAAACTCCACATGAGCTGATCGTACTGGATACCAAATCTACAACAAACGAACCCGATAAATCTTGGAAAACATTCACGTCACATTCAATGAGCTGACTGAGAAAATGGCTCCTGTACACATCAGTTCAGGACCAGCATCCAAACTTTTGTCTCCTGAACCAATCAGTTCAGGTCTTGTACAGAATCCCACTCCTGCATGTACCTTATGTACCACCTATCGTTAAGGATTTGGAGATCTTGTTTGATCCAATGGTTGATGAATATTTTGAGCCGCCAACTGTTGATACACCGATACCACCAGCTGTCACAGCTCATGTTCCAAACGATCCAAATGGTCTATCTTTTCATATTTCAATTGCTCAAGATTCTCCATCAGCAAGTCGCTCACCATCATCATCATACATTCAATCTCCTTCGGTACATCAAGGCACTGCAGTCGACAATTCTTTTGAAGTAAATCCATTTGCTCCACCTGATGATGCTCCGTTCAAAAACACATTTGCTCCCGAATCTTCATCTGAGGCATCTTCTTCAGGAGATCTTAACACGGTTACATCAGTTTCCTACCCACAACCACATGATCATCACTGATAATGGACCAATAACCATCCGATTGTGAACATTATTGGGAATCCTTCTCAACCGGTGTTCACACGAAGGCAACTTGACACACATGCCTTGTGGTGCTTTTATAATTCCGTACTATCCAAAGTCGAGCCCGAAGATTTCAAGACTGCTATATCAGACGGCTGAGGTTTAATGCGATGCAAGAAGAAATTCATGAGTTCTATCGACTTGAAGTATGGGAATTGGTACATCCTCCAGATTGCGCATTAATTATAGCTCTTAAGTGGATCATCAAAGTGAAACTTGATGAGCATGATGACATTCTGAATACAAGGCAAGGGTTGTTGCTAAGAGTTATCATCAAAAGGAAGGCAGTGATTTTGAGGAATCTTTCGCTCCGGTTGTTTGTATTGAAGTTATCAGAATATTTCTCGCCAATGCTGCAAGTTAGAACTAGACAGTCTATCAAATGGGAGTGATAATTGCATTTCTAAATGGCACCTAGGGCATGGTACGATATNGTTGTTGCTAAGAGTTATCATCAAAAGGAAGGCAGTGATTTTGAGGAATCTTTCGCTCCGGTTGTTTGTATTGAAGTTATCAGAATATTTCTCGCCAATGCTGCAAGTTAGAACTAGACAGTCTATCAAATGGGAGTGATAATTGCATTTCTAAATGGCACCTAGGGCATGGTACGATATACTGTCAATGTTTCTCCTGGCAAATGGACTCTCCAGTGGTGTGGTGGAACTAGTTGAGAGAGGTGTGGTGGAACTACACTTCGTGAGGGCAGGGTTTCAGCTGGCAGATTTCTTCACTAAGGTACTCCCAGGAGAACGGTTTCAATTTATTCTCCTGCAACTTGGTATGAAGAGTCTCACGCCAGTATCACTCAAATGTCTTCAGGAAGAGAATGAGGAGTAATAGATTCGCTTCACATATCTTTGTATATATTTTATTAAACCAAAAAGAAAATACAAAAATATAAAACCTACAAAAACCATAAAAATCTGAAAAACACAAAAATACCAAAAATAGTTCTTTATTAGGCATGTCTTCTGTTTATCGATAACATTTACGGTTCTAGAAATGTCATTCAATAATGGCACGGAACTTTAAATGAAGCTCGAGCAGAAGTTATAATAAATAAGTAAAACATGTCTTTATGGCTTGTAGTTAATTCAGACTGTAACCCAGATTTAAAATTATGGCTTGCTATTACTTCAGATAGCAACCCGGTTTTCAAAATGAGGAAAACACGTCGCCTAAAAGACGGTTGTTCCTAACAACGGATGAAATTCATCCGGGCATGGATTACTTTACATCCGTGCACTCCCGAAATTATGTACGCTTCAGTGCATTATTTCTTGTTAAAGAAGAGAAGTCTTCTTTTTATCGCAAATATCTTCCCTTTTATGATTTTTCTGGAAAGTATTTGTGAAAAACTTGGAGGTACCATGAGTTTTTGTAAATCAGTCAGGACTTAACCGTTTCTTAAAATCACTCAATCAATGAAAAAAATTTTCCAAAATTTTATATGGTTCATTGATTGAGGGGGAGAGTGATTTCAAAATCTTATAAACAACCACAACAAGCTTTTTTGTACAAAATCAGCAGTGAATTAAAAATGTGATTTTCATGTTATGTGTCAACATATGAATTTTTCATGAGTTTCTCATTAAATTCTAAATCATTTCAAAAACTCATCATTTTTGACACATAACGAGTAAAAAAAAATTTCGTCTCATTTTCAGAAAATACTCTAATCATTCCACATTTTTCTCCCAAACTTGTTTTAACTTACTTAAATCAATTAGGATCACAAAATCTCAATTGACTTGAAATTTGTGATTGGGGGAGAGAATGTGATTTATGNTGCAGTCAACAATTCTTTTGAAGTAAATCCATTTGCTCCACCTGATGATGCTCCATTCAAAAACACATTTGCTCCTAAATCTTCATCTGAGGCATCTTCTTCAGGAGATCTTAACACGGTTACATCAGCTTCCTACCCACAACCACATGATCATCACTGATAATGGACCAATAACCATCCGATTGTGAACGTTATTGGGAATCCTTCTCAACCGGTGTCCACACGAAGGCAACTTGACACACATGCCTTGTGGTGCTTTTATAATTCCGTACTATCCAAAGTCGAGCCCAAAGATTTCAAGACTGCTATATCAGACGGCTGTTGGTTTAATGCGATGCAAGAAGAAATTCATGAGTTCTATCGACTTGAAGTATGGGAATTGGTACCTCCTCCAGATTGCGCATTAATTATAGCTCTTAAGTGGATCATCAAAGTGAAACTTGATGAGCATGATGACGTTCTGATTACAAGGCAAGGGTTGTTGCTAAGGGTTGTCATCAAAAGGAAGGCATTGATTTTGAGGAATCTTTCGCTCCAGTTGTTTGTATTGAAGTTATCAGAATATTTCTCGCCAATGCTGCAAGTCAAAACTAGACGGTCTATCAAATGGAGTAATAATTGCATTTCTAAATGGAAAGCTGAATGAAGTTGTTTATGTTAGTCAACCTAAAGGATTTGTGTATCTTGATCGTCCTACCCATGTCTACCGTCTGAAAAAGGGCTCTTTATGGCCTAAAGCAGGCACCTAGGGCATGGTACAATATACTGTCAATGTTTCTCCTGGCAAATGGATTCTCCAATGGTGTGGTGGAACTAGTTGAGAGAGGTGTGGTGGAACTACATTTCGTGAGGGCAGGGTTACTGCTGGCATATTTCTTCACTAAGGCACTCCCAGGAGAACGGTTTCAATTTATTCTCCTGCAACTTGGTATGAAGAGTCTCACGCCAGTATCACTCAAATGTCTTCAGAAAGAGAAGGAGGAGTAATGGATTCGCTTCACATATCCTTGTATATATATTATAAAACCAAAAAGAAAATACAAAAATATAAAACCTACAAAAACCATAAAAATCTGAAAAACAAAAAAATACCAAAAATAGTTCTTTGTTAGGCATGTCTTCTGTTTATCGATAACATTTGCGGTTCTAGAAATGTCATTCAATAATGGCACGAACTTTAAATGAAGCTCGAGCAGAAGTTATAATAAATGGTTAAAACATGTCTTTATGGCTTGCTATTACTTCAGATATAGCAACCCGTTCGTATATATGGGGAAGGTACGTCACCAAAAAGACGGTTGTTCCTCTCACTGGGTGAAGTTCACCTAGGCATGNGTTTATCGATAACATTTGCGGTTCTAGAAATGTCATTCAATAATGGCACGAACTTTAAATGAAGCTCGAGCAGAAGTTATAATAAATGGTTAAAACATGTCTTTATGGCTTGCTATTACTTCAGATATAGCAACCCGTTCGTATATATGGGGAAGGTACGTCACCAAAAAGACGGTTGTTCCTCTCACTGGGTGAAGTTCACCTAGGCATGGATTACTTTATATCCATGTTTCTTCAAAATAATGTACATTTCAGTGCATCATTTCTAGTAAAAGAAGAGAAGTCTTCTTTCATCCCAAAATCTCTCTCATTCATGATTCTTCAAGAGAGTTTTTGTGGTTTACAAGGTGGCTATTGGACTTAAATTTTTCAAAATACCTTGCCGCTCAACCTAATGACTACAGCTCAGAAAACGGGTCATTAATTGAGGGGGAGCGTATTTGCTCAAAATTTCTGCACCTTTCAAAGCTTTGTCCACCAGCAGCAGTGACTAATTCGTCTCATAATCAGTACATATTAAAAAATCTGACCACATTTTTCTCTCATGCTCCTAAACTTATTTAAATTAATTGGGATCACAAAATCTCAAATGATTTGAAATTTTTAATTGGGGGAGAGAATGTGATTTAAATATGAAATCTGGTAAAAAGTGATGTTTTGGACTTAAAAGTAAATATATGCTCTCCAATATGTGCTAAACCTTTTGATATACCAATGCACATATTGAGGGGGAGCAAAATGGCTTGTGGTGATTAAAAATTTTGGCATCTTATCTGAGCGTGACTCAGTTTTGACTCATGAATTGACGAAACACAACTATTTATATTCAAAAGGATTTATCCAAGTAGAAGGTACCATTTCGAGAAACTCTTCTTAGATGTATACTTTGACGGGTCTAACTTCCTTATTAAGGAATGTTAACAACTTTAAGTTAGTTATTAGGGCTAGTTATCACCAAAAAGCTGATAATGCATCCATTTAACTAAGTGATGCAGGTTTTACTGACCAAGTTTTAATATTTATAAAGTCTCGTTTACCTAAGGTCTACCTTTTACGCACTAACGGACAGTGTATCCGGTCGTGTGTGGTATAGTTAAATGGTAAAGCCGAGGTCGTCCTAAGAGCTAAGGTGCGGAAATTATCTAAGTCGTGTCACGTTTAAAAGGGGGTTTTGAGTTGAAAGATTAATTAAACTAATAAAAGTAAATGACAAGACAATAAGTAAATAGAAGGAAATCAGTAGAGAGGAGTAGTGTTAACCTAATTACTACTCTTGTTATCATCATGACTAGTTTTCCTATAGGTGCATCCTATCATATCGTTCGGGGATTCAATATTCATTTCGGGTCAGATGGTCAAATTCGCCTAGATCTATCTTATACCTTGTCCTATCCAAAGTTATTGTAAAACCGTGGGTTCATCGGTACGAAGACATAAGAGTCATTAAGTGCCTCTACTAACATGGACAAGACTAACGAATGCGGCATGGTCAGATCTTACACCCCTCTAACTCCGTTAAGTGTATAGCATTGGTAGGTGGTCCTAGGGTTAATTCGCACATGTATGGTAAGGGAAGGCATCTACGGTTAGCACTTAACCCTTACCAAGTCACATCCTTAGTGGCTTGCTTCCTAGGGTTAATTCCACAAGCCTCTAAGGAACAACCAACGCTAAACACTACGGGAACTAGAGTGTCCCAAGCCTCGCCGTGAAAGTAAACAAATAATAGACAATAGATGCATGGAAAACTAAATCAATATCATAACAATTTCATAACTAGGCTAACACCAAAAGGTGCTTAGCCACTCATGTTCATAATTGCAGTAAAACAAAGTTGAGTTAATACAAATCTAAGCATGAATCGAATACAAAGTAAAGGAATGAAAACATTTATGATCGGTGTGTGATTCCTCCCTTGGAAATGACTTGGATGTGGCTAGAACTTCGTTCTCCCTCCTTCCTGAGTTTTTCCCAACGTTGCTGTGCTGAGAAGATGGGAAGTGATATCAAAAACTCGGAATTAGGGTTGGTATTTATAGGCCCCGACTATGTTACGGCGTAGGGTATTAGGGTTGTTACGCCGTAACCTTTGCAAATAGTGTTACGCCGTAACTTGATCAAGTGTTACGGGCGTAAAGTCTTGGTGATAAACATCCTACGGCGTAGCAGATAAGGTGGCTACGCCGTAGCTTCTTCCTTGGCCTCGTTAGTTCTTTACTGCCTCAAATGAGATCCTACGTCGTAGCTTGGATAGTTGCCTACTCCGTAGTGTTCTTCAGTGGACTTCTACGCCATAGCCTGTTCTGGGGCTACGCCGTAATCTTCATAAATTCTTTATTACGCTGTAGGTAGGAGAGCTTCTACGGCGTAGTCTTCATAAAGCCTTGCTACGACGTAGGTAGATGAACCTCTACGCCGTAGTTAGTGCAGAATCCATAGTTTCCACGTAATTGCTCCAAAGTCCTTCTATTTCCGCTTAAGTTCGTTCTTTTACTCATCTTTACCCTGAAACCAAAATAGGAAGAAATAAGAGTATATATTCTTCATATAAGTAGAAAAGATGAGCATTTTAAGGGGGAAATTAACACTTAGATTGGGGGTAAATTTGATGTTATCACTAAGCAACGTAAATGTGTCCCTAGGGTATATGTCTATTAAGAGTGGATCAATTCAAAAGTGCAACTCACCCCGACATGTGCAAATTTCTATTAAAAACCTATGAGCATATGTTAAGGGGGAGCATTTGAAAATGAGAAAAACTCTCAGTGTATACAAAATGTGTTATGACTAAAGATGATTCAAAATCATGAACATTTTGAGAGAATTTTCAATGATTTGATTAATTGGCGATTGTGGAAAGATACCAAAAGACCGACCACTTTAATTTAATGCATGGAGTTATAAGGATGGTAAGGTTAGGTATGAGTTCACATGATCCACCAGAACCGGAGGGATCTTCCCAGGGACAATCCAATAGATAGAATAGAAGTCCTTAGGATTGATTGAAAAAAAAAAGGAGAAAAGTAAGAAAGGGAAGAGTGCCGACTAAGATAGAGNCAAAATGTGTTATGACTAAAGATGATTCAAAATCATGAACATTTTGAGAGAATTTTCAATGATTTGATTAATTGGCGATTGTGGAAAGATACCAAAAGACCGACCACTTTAATTTAATGCATGGAGTTATAAGGATGGTAAGGTTAGGTATGAGTTCACATGATCCACCAGAACCGGAGGGATCTTCCCAGGGACAATCCAATAGATAGAATAGAAGTCCTTAGGATTGATTGAAAAAAAAAAGGAGAAAAGTAAGAAAGGGAAGAGTGCCGACTAAGATAGAGCTAGGACTGGAACAAACCCAACAAGGTTCTAGTGATGAAGTCTCGGTAAGCACTGAAGGGGTTGAAGAATTAAAAAGAAATGAAATGAGAAAGGGTGAAAAGAAATAGCCCTCTAAATTATTCAACCTTAGGGCAGAAACCAGGTTGATGAGTGCTCAAACACTCATCATTTTTGTCCAATCTGAACTGCCAAAACACTTAAAAACACTCAAAAATGGATCAAAATACTGAAAATATCCTAGGATTGCGTTTTATATGTTTCAGATGCAAAATGATTGAAAACAGATGAAAACTGAACAAAGTTTGCAAAATTGGCAGTTTCAGTCCCTCAACTTTCAAAACTTGTCAAATTCAGTCCCTAGGCATTTGATTTGTAAGAAAAGTCACCAAAGGTCCTTTTGTAATCATAAGTTGTCATATTTAGTCCTTTGGTGAAAGATTTCAAAAGTTTACAAGTTTGGTCCCTGTACTTTCAAAGTTGGCAAAAATGGTCCCTGGGAATTTCAAAAAAAAATGGAAAATGTCTTTTGTGGTCCTTGTGCTATTGAAGCTTGTCATAATTGGTCCTTGGATGTAAAGTTTGAAGATTTGACAAGTTTGGCCCCTCAACTTTGGAAGTTGTCAATTTTAGTCCCCGGAGGTTTCAATTTTGAAAATTAACAACAAAGGACCGTGTGGGATGATGAATTCCCAAGAATGGTCCTTATTGGCAAGTTTGGGAAAATGGCATGAATGGTCCCTGGAATTTCAGCATATACATGTTTAGTCCTTGGGCTAATATGTACAACAAACCCAACAAAACCCTTACATAACCCAACCTTTTTATTACACCCCAACCCAAAATAACAACACAACCCATTTCACACCCCTGGCCCAAAAACAAAACCTGGCCGAATCCATCTAATAATAAAACACTCCCCCCCCCCCCCCCC
>LBNU01028221.1:21905-44312 GCA_014162995.1 Artemisia annua | reverse complement strand
TCCCACACTTAGCTAGAAATGTTATCTTTTACATTCTAACTGTCGGCATAATAGCCGGGACTTTGAATATTGAGGACAATATTCAATTCTAAGTGTGGGGGAGGGAATTCTGGCGAATTTGATCACATATTTTTCTTCTAGTGCCCTAATTCCCCCATTTTGGCCAAATTTTTTTTTAGTGTGAGTGCTTTGCACAAACACGACAAATGGTTATCAGTCCACCATGTCTAACCCATATAAGGACTGGCTAATCCAGGAGCAAACGGCTCTTGGTAAAGATATCTCAAATCGGTTTACGGCTGGCAATTTGCCAAAAATTGTATGGTGCTCAACTCACTATATCTTTAATAGTGAAGAGTTGGCTAGCCCACAAGGTTATGGCTTGTGGTAAAGGCAGTTAGAAAACCATAATTGGTAATCAACTCACCAAGATGATGACTGAATTCCATCAAAGAGTTGGCTAGTCCAGAAGCAAACGGCTTCTGGTAAAGACAAATCAAATCCGTTGACAGCTTATGGTTTGCTCAAAATCATATGGTTATCAGTGTACCGTAGTTCTTACTTGAACTAAAACACTTGGCTACTCCAGAAGTAATGGCTTTTGGTAAAGAGACTTCAAATCCATTAAATTTTCATAAAGGATTGCTAGGGACTAGCAATAGCTTAGTGTGGGGATTGATGAGTGCTCAAACACTCATCATTTTTGTCCAATCTGAACTGCCAAAACACTTAAAAACACTCAAAAATGGATCAAAATACTGAAAATATCCTAGGATTGCGTTTTATATGTTTCAGATGCAAAATGATTGAAAACAGATGAAAACTGAACAAAGTTTGCAAAATTGGCAGTTTCAGTCCCTCAACTTTCAAAACTTGTCAAATTCAGTCCCTAGGCATTTGATTTGTAAGAAAAGTCACCAAAGGTCCTTTTGAAATCATAAGTTGTCATATTTAGTCCTTTGGTGAAAGATTTCAAAAGTTTACAAGTTTGGTCCCTGTACTTTCAAAGTTGGCAAAAATGGTCCCTGGGAATTTCAAAAAAAAATGGAAAATATCTTTTGTGGTCCTTGTGCTATTGAAGCTTGTCATAATTGGTCCTTGGATGTAAAGTTTGAAGATTTGACAAGTTTGGCCCCTCAACTTTGGAAGTTATCAATTTTAGTCCCCGGAGGTTTCAATTTTGAAAATTAACAACAAAGGACTGTGTGGGATGATGAATTGGCAGGAATGGTCCTTATTGGCAAGTTTGGGAAAATGGCATGAATGGTCCCTGGAATTTCAGCATATACATANGTAGTTTTTTTAGCTTAAGTATGTAATGTCGAATTAATGTTAAGTTCTTTTTAATTGTTAAAATTAGTTATATAATTGTACTCTCAAGTTATTCATTGTAATAGGAAGGTTTTAATATCAATTTTAAGTGTTCTCATTTCAAAGTTAGTTTCACCATTTTAGAGAAAATCTAGTTTTTAACTTAAAAGTGTTGCTCCTTGTTTCATCAGTTCAGTTTTAGTTTATTATAAGCTTTCACAAGCTTAGAAATGATTTAAACTAAGCTTAGTTACAAAACCTCAAAAATACAAAAAAAAATAGTGAAAAATAAAAAAGAAATAAAAAAATAAATAAAAAAGATGAAGAAGAAGCTGGAGCATGTTTAATAATGGATGGACATGGGTTAGAACTCCATAGGGAGTGTTAGGAAGTGATTTGTGATCCTTGGTTTCATGTTCTATGCTTGGAAGTTCTTGTAAGCTCATTACCTCCATTTTACCACATTACTGTTTTAGTGCTTATGCCTCTTCTTTTCTGCTACTTTTAGGCTTATTTAGTGATGTTTAGTTTAGTTATAGTTTGAAATTGTATGTTTGTCCATTAGACTTTCTTGTTGCTCTTTAACTTATTTCCACAGTCAAGTTAGATTACTAGTGATTATTGGGAATTTGTGGTAACTAATGCTATTTGTGTACTTAAATTGGCTTACATTTCCATATTGCAACCTTGTGGATCAATGTCATAGCTTGTATCACCTAGTTGCTTTGAAAAACCTTGACAGTGAAAACATTAAAGGGGTGTTTGGTTTAAAAGATTAAACTGTGCTCTTGTTGATTTTGGTTGTCAATATTGGCTGAGATATATTGCATAGGACATAACTAGTTCATTTGAGACATAAAATTAGTAGGTTTAGTTAAAAAAAAAAGTCAAAAGTGCCTTTTAATCTCCATTTTCATTAACTGTGGGTAGCATTAGGTTGTAGAATCAGTCAGATAGGATCATAAGTACTTATATTAGCTTAAATTAGTTTAATTTCAACTTAAGACATCATAAGTAGTTAATTAGGATCTGTGTAAATTCATTTTAGTCAACTTAGTTAAGAATCTCAAAAAGTCAAAAAAAAAAGTTCTAACTGAGAAAAAGGGCAGAAGTTCAAAAGAATGCACAGGGTTCAAAATGGATTGGGAATGAATAATGATTGTTGATTTATGTTCTGTGGTTGCTTGTGCATATTTTTCAACAAAAAAAATTGGCTTTTGAAGTTGATTTGTTTGCTTAAAAATAAGCCCCAAGTCAGCTGTTTGAGCTTTGACCTCCCCTGCTCCACCAGTTTTTGCACATTTTCTTTTGTCCATTACTTGCTCTTTAGTTAACTTTATTGCTTGATATTTGATGTTTTGAGAAGCTTGTTATGGTGTCTCTACATATCTAAGCTTAATTTGTTCATTTGAGCTTATCTTCTGGCTTATTTTGCACCTGTAAGTTGCCCTATTAGCCACTGTTTCTGCTGTTCATCAATATAGGTTTGAGCTTTGTTGATTTCATTGAATCTAGTTGATCCAGTGTGTTTCATAGTTGTTTTTAGTTGTCAGTGATACATTGAGTTGGTTTATGCTTGCTTTTGCTTTTAGTTTGTGCTTATAAGTTCATTTGACTTAACTGCTTATCTCAAACAAGCTCACTTGAACACAAACTCACTACCGTGGATCCCTTGCTTGTTTATTGTTTTGATTTAGTTGAATTTAACCTGTTTAGTGTTGCTTTTGGTTGTGTTTCTTTGTGGTTGACCTTGCTTACACCCTTGTGCTTATTGTTAACTGACCTTTCTTTGGAAATCACTTTGGTACTAATTCTGGCCCAACAGTGGGTTTAACAAGCTCATTGTAAGCTTGTTTCTTTGGCTTTTATCATAGCATTTGGATTCTTTGGAAGCTAGTAGTACTAGCTTTCCATACCCAGGCTTATTTTCTGTTTTTGAGCTTATTAGATAAGGTTAATTTAAGCCTGCAAGTGCCACTTTGGCCTGTTGTGGGTCAGTTTAGCCAACTTAAGCTTCTAAGAGAATTAGCTTGTTAAAGATTGCACATCTGGTGTTTTGGGCTTGGTTAAGTTGTTTTAAGTTCTAATAAGCTTGTGCTACCTCTGGTTTTCCTTGTATAAGCTTATTAATAACTTTTGCTTCATCAAAAAGCTCAATGAGCTCACTGCCATAAACATAAGCTTGCAATAAGCTCATCTTTGAGTTCCAAAATACTTGTTTTCACAAAAGTTGCTTGATTTTACTTGTTAATCAGTTTTCAAATAGAAAAATCAAAAAAAAAATCGTCATTTTAATTTTAGTGATAGATTCTATTTAAGAAGTTTTAGCTTTTTGATTTATTTGTTAGCTTTTTCATTAAGCACCTGTGTGATTTTATATTTTTATTATGTTCCTGTTATAGTAAAGTAGTTGTGTAAAAATTTTCATAATTTTATCCTTTTAATTAGTATTTATAATAATTAATTTTAGTTTATTTAGTTTTAATTAAAAAATCAAAAATAAAATCATTTAGTGTTTAACTTTAATCTCTAGCATCTTTTTATATTTTTCTCTAGCTTTTATCAATTATATAGTATTTTTAGAAAATAGTTTGTTAATTGTTACTGTTCATTTGCTATTATTCTTAATTAATTTAGTTTAATTAGCTTTTAATTAATAATTAAGTAAATAAATTCTAAAATAGTTAATTTATAAGTTTAGGAACTTTTTATAATTTTTTTGGACTCCTGTAATTGTTAAGTAGTTTTATAAAAAATTTCATAATTATCTAAATTAGTTTAGTATTCATTTTAATTTAAATTAGTTTAATTAGTACTTAATAATTAATTAATATTAAATAATTTAAAAGTCTAAAAAAAATATTTTTCTTTTTCTTAAAATTTTCTTTTGTCATTAGAATCTTAGAAAAGTAATTTTCACATTTGTAGGACTTTATTTGCTCCCGTTTCACTTTCTATTTTGCGCGCTTGCGTTTATTTTAAATTCAAACGCGCATTTTTAGATTTTACTCACGTTTTTAGGTTATCTGATTATCAGTAATTGTTCATATAGTGTTTTTAAGCTATTCTCAATCATATTCTCTTAGTGTAATCATAATAATCAAAATCCTCATCTTCCTGTTAAATCACCCGATTACAAGCACGTTTAAATACCATTCACACCTCGTCGGGACATAACGACTCGGGGATATTCTATACTCCTTGGTTAGTTGGTCTTAGCCATTTGACTTTGTTGACCATTTATCTTGGTCAATATTTTCTGACTGTTCAGACCCAATCACGGGTTCAACTCATCTGCTACTGGTTGTTACTAAGGTAACACCGGTATTGAAGACAAGACGTCATGGACCCAGTGACGCACTGCACTAAACCTTCTAGCCACTCAAGTTCTCTTAAAAGAGCTTGTTTCATTCTCACGGCGAACTAGTGTAATCTATCAACTCATCTCTTAGAGATGGTTGATATTGAAGCAGGAGACCTCTCCCTAGTCTCCGCATAGGATAACCATATTGCACTTATTGAGTCTAGAGCCACGAGATGCATCAAAAGATCTCATAGGAACACTTGATACTTCTACACTGGTTGTTCAACATTAAGGACACCAGTTGTAATATTTTGAGTCCTTCGCAGATCTTAGCAATCTGCCAAGAACACTTATGAGGGAATATACATATGTATTTCCCAGTGATTGAGTGGAAACTCCTGCCAGGGTCAACATCAAACAGCCCTGAAATCAGGTCGCTTAGGTAATCTCTTATGGATTATGCTTAGTGTTGGCGGTGGTGTTCCAAAATAGTCCACAGTCGTAGGGTGATCTCCAGCGACTAACCTAATCATTGATGTACTTCGGTATGTCAGTGAAAGCCCTTTCGGGGGTATCCGATTAGGAACGGCCTTGGTAAGGATTAGAGAATGTCTTCACACTATGTTGTCGACGATCTCGAAGTCCGAACCTGTAAGTGCTGGTATGTTTATTACTAACCAATTTTCATGCAGTTCAACATACCAACCTTATCACTTTCATCACTATTACTCTAGTTCCTCATGCTCATACCAACATCTAAAAGAAGTATTCAGAACTATACAACCATGGAGATACACTCAACAAAGATGTGTGAGCATGTTGGAAAGGCGTACACCCACCAGAGACAAAGAAGTTGGTGATGGTTGCTAATTGCAGAAAAGATGTCGATCTATCACCTCATGTTCACACTTCAACATCAAATTCAAAGAAATCATGATCATTGTATGGGCTTCAACTAGGCTTCCATAACTCTGATGATGAAGATCATGATCCTGAAAAGTGTGAGCATGCCAAAACAAAGATGTCCACTTCACTTGGAGACGTTACTACTCAAAGATGACTTAAAGATACTCATTTGGATGAAGAACTCGAAGTAACGCCAAAGATCATCCAACACATTAAACAAGTCATCTAGAGTCCACTGCTGAAAGCACAAAGTTCATGACAATGAAGAATCAAAGGCTACGAGCTACAAAGATATCGACAAAGATTTAGACGCTAGAGTTCAAAGTTTAATTTCCGGGGTGACCTCCCTTAGGGGGAGATTGTTAGGAATACGTTTTTTATATAGAAGACTCTGTCACCCCGAGTATTGTTTAGCATTATGTAGCTCGTAGTATTTATCTTATTAGTAAGTAATTAGTATAGTTTAAGTAACACCGTGGAGGACGGACGGGTCTTTACCCACTGTACACCCGATCCACAGCCTAGTAGAGGCATTTTATATCTTGTAACTATATATACCCCTCACCATGCAATGGTGAGGGTTGGACCTTTCACATAGTTCAATCTAATATATGTGTGTTTCTCTCTCTAAGGCTCCCAACCTCTCATCTTTCTCTCTCTAGATTTCTTGCACTATTCGATCCATACAAATCACAAGAACCATACGTGTTTATGTTTATGTGTTTCCTACAGATTATATGTTGTTGGTTTGTTTGTGATTGTTGTGGGTGGGTGAAGTCGATGTTAGGCTTAAGAAAACTGGCTAATCTCCTATACGGTGACTTGCTTGAATGTCTTAAGAAACATGAATCGGATGTGTACTATGATTATTTGGTTGTATTTAATGCATGAGCGAATTCTAATGATCCCATATTAGGAGCTTTAAGTCGGCTCGACATAGGAGTGAAGTAGGAGCTTATAGAGTTAGGGAAGATTGTACACGGCCCTACGAATGGTTTAAAGGAATAGAACCCGTCATCCACACAATTACAACAAACCAATTAACATATAAAAGATAGCTAGGGAGTAAGGAAATCTAAGTAAACACATATTTCTCTCATATAAGTTTCACAACCATTTACTTTTTCTCATTATTTTATTTTATTTGCAAAAGTAGTTTTTTGGATTAGTTGACTAGCAACTAATTCCGCCCACTCTTCCAAAAACCAAGATTTTTACTTGCTTTCCATTAAATATAAAAATACAAAAAGAATCATCCCTCAACCCTTAGACCTAATTAGAGTAGCTTTTCAAGCCTAACGACACTATTCCCTGAGAGAACGATCAATCCCCCGGTACTTGCCACTTCACTATACTACATCGAACAGGTACACTGCCTGGTGGGGGTTGTAAGCTTCTCAAGATCCCTTGAGAGGTAAAACCTAAGTGCAAAGGTTGCAAAACCCACGCATCAAAGTTTTGGCGCCGCTGCCGGGGAATAGTTATTGTTTAGGTGAAAATCTTATTTTTACTTAGGTCTACTCATTAGAATCCTTTCTAGTGATATTTTTATTTTTATTTTTCTAGGTTTTCTTTAGTCTATCTTTTTCTTCGTTTCTTTGTTCGTAACCATTACCATCCGACATCATGGAAGGTGGTAATATCCTTGTTCCCAACAACCCACCTCAACCAAACCCACCTCCTAGAACCCGTACTTTAGGAGAATACTCCCGTCCTAGCCACCAAGGCTATCGAAACACCATTGAGCTCACCCAAGGAGCCAATGTGTCTCCCTTGCGATCCAACACCATTCGGTTAGTGCATAGCGGATGTGCATTCCATGGACTTCGTTCCGAAGATCCAAATCAACACCTCAAGGACTTTCTTAAGATCGTAGATTCCATAGACCTTGATGTTGACAGTTGAGAGACTAACCGATTACCTCTCCTCCGATTCTCTCTGCGAGACCAAGCTAGTCAATGGCTAGAACGTCTATCCGCAGGATCCATCACCTCTTGGGATAATCTCACCACTCGCTTCCTTGCTCAATTTTTCCCACCGGGAAGAACCACAAAGCTAAGGAATGACATCTTGGTGTTCCAACANCAACACCTCAAGGACTTTCTTAAGATCGTAGATTCCATAGACCTTGATGTTGACAGTTGAGAGACTAACCGATTACCTCTCCTCCGATTCTCTCTGCGAGACCAAGCTAGTCAATGGCTAGAACGTCTATCCGCAGGATCCATCACCTCTTGGGATAATCTCACCACTCGCTTCCTTGCTCAATTTTTCCCACCGGGAAGAACCACAAAGCTAAGGAATGACATCTTGGTGTTCCAACAATGTCAAGGCGAAACCCTCTATGAGGCATGGACTCGATTCAAGGACTTACTCCAAAAAGTCCCTCATCATGGCATAGATCTTTGGCTCCAAGTCCAAATTTTCTATGACCATATCAATATCCCCACAAAGTAAACCATTGACCAAGTGGCCGTGGCAAGCTACGTTATCTAAGTGCGGAACAATCATGGGAACTCATAGAATATCTTGCTCTGTATGACAACGAAAGTTGGAATGATCCCCGTGATTTGAATAAAACGGTCAAGGCAATATATTTGCCTTCGAATAATTCAAGCACTTCCGACCATAGGATCATAGAACTTGAGGACAAAATCAAGTATCTAATGAAATCCTACGAAGCTCCTAAACCTTCAAGCCAAGTGAACAAAATCACTTCTTCATGTGAGTATTGTAGTGGTCCCCACGACACTCAAGATTGCATGGAACTCCCTGTTGGAGTATGCTGGTGTCATAATAACTAATTATATGGCTAGACATATGTGAGCCTATGGGGTCACACACATATACACTTAGGTACTTCTTATATGTCGTGTTTATTGTGCTTACGACATACAAATAAGCTAACATAACACATAAACACTAATGGGCTTCTAATGCTTAAGTATAGTACTTAATCCATTGGACTTGAAAACAAAATGGGAAGCCCATTTTGGGCCCATAGGTGGCCGGCCACATAGAGGGTCAAAGGGGGGGTTATGGTTTGCTACTTAAAGGGGATTATCTCCTCATAATTATCATAACAAATTAACAAATCTCTCTCCCCCTTCCTCTCTTCTTTTTTTACGGCAAACAAACAAACCCTTCCTAGGGTTTTGGTTTTCTTAATCAAATCCTTTGAATCTTGTTGAATCAAAGGCCATTTGAAGGTTACGGGTAGAAGGACTAGCATCCAAGGAGTATTCGGTGAGGTGTAGTGTGGACTATTCATAGAGGTGATCTCCTTTGGTCACTTGGGTATATTGGTGAGTCGACATAGAGTAGAAGGTCTCCATTCGTTGCTACCAATCACGCTACAAAGGTATAAACATGTTGTGTTTGTTATTTGATTAATCATATTAGCTATATGGATCCGTGTGGGTGATGTTGTTCCGCTACGTTTATTTGATTCATATGTATTTTATATTCAAACATCACCTATAGTAGTATCACGAGCCATCATATGTGCCATATGATTATCGGGTACGTGTAAAATGGCCTAAAACGCATGTTTTTTTATCGATTTATGAAACGATTTCAAATCAGGCCCTATGGCTTAATTTTCTGTGGTAAAAAGATAATTAAAAAGTCCTAACATCAGTGGGTTTTGAACCTAAGGCCATTTGACACGAGTACCAAACGGGCTTGTTAATTAATTTCTTCGTTTTCGTTGGCTAACAATTTATTTCTTGTTATTTATTTTGTTTCCATGGCAAATACATGCATGTTTGTCCATGGAATTAGCCAACACCATGATTTAATCATAATATTATGGTATTATTATGTTTATATGCAAAGCCGATGAAAACCTAGACCACTTGGGACATGGATTGTTGTGTATGTTGTTTAATTTCGTGTTTTGGGGTTTTTTCCATTGTTTCAGCATTTATGTATTAATATTCTTTTGGTTGTAGCCATTGTTTGGGCACTTTTACAGTAGATTAAAAGTAGATTAGTTGTATTTTACTTTCAATATAATGTAATCGTGGCTTGGTAGTGAAAGGCGAAAGAGTTAAAGGCATTTTTTCTGAAAATAGCTGCTGGAACAAGTTGCAATATTTTTGCTTTTCCCGGTGATTGGTAAGGAGTTAGAGGCTAAAATGTTTTGTGCAGGTGCATGAGACATGGGCCTACAACTTTCTAGTTTTGAGCTAAGCCCGGGGAAGCTTCCTTCTATGTCTATTGGGCCTCCGAACAAAGAAATTCTGGAAGGACAGCAACTACTTTTCATGTGCATTATGGGCCTCCCACTTGTTCTTGATTGTCTTGGACCAAGTGGGAGTCCTCCGTGTGGTTTTGTGGTTGGTCCCTAGTTGACTCTTGGTTCTCGTGATGTCTCACGAGACCAAGCATAGGTTTTTTCATCGGTTGAGGCTTTGCATATTGTGGTTGTGTGTTTGTTTTTGCTTTTTATATATCTTGTTATCGTATGAAAATTGCAAATAGTTTTCTATAAAATTAAAACGAAACACAAACCATTTTCAAAACTAAGTCTTTTGATTTAGTTTTAACTAAGTTTTTGAAACTTGAAATTATTGGTTTTAAAAATAACACTTAAACATGTTATGTATGTTATTCTATTTATGTATTGTCCAAAACTGATTATCCACGTAGGATGAATATTAGTCTTGAATATGGACAACTCGACACACATAAATTAAAACAATGATTAGACCTAAGTTAAGAAAAGTTTTTAACTTGTGCTACGAAGGATGAATGCATGCTCCTTTCGTACACCTTTGATCCACATCAAAACTTTTACCCGTCATTATTTAAGTCATGCTGTCCAATTTTGAGAACACTTGAGATTACCTTTTGCCTATGCGTGGGACCTAGGTTGAATTGTAACCCAAGGTGACTATTCTCTATGTGTGGGACCTAGATATATTCTTGCACGTTCTTAAATTGGATGACTTAATCGAGTTAAGCGGTGAGACCTGGACCCGAGGCAAAGATGGGACTAAACATGCCAGCTTGACACTCGTTGCTTGTTCACTAGTGCCATGAGTCCCATAAAGATCTAAGAGTTGCACTTGTAATGCAATTGGTCGACATTACCTACCTATTGAATCCTCTGTCACTAGCAGATCAACTGGTGTGATGGTGGAACCTCAATGAGGATCTTAGCCTTTTTCGTAAAATTAATTGTTTTAATATTGTAAACTTGGGTAGTTAATTTTAAAAAGGATTAATTATTAAAAATTACTAAAATTTGAACTTTGTTTATTTTGTAGATGACAACTCCAAATCAAACCATGAACAACTCGTCAATCAGATCAATTCTCGAGAAAGTGAAATTGAATGNTCAACTGGTGTGATGGTGGAACCTCAATGAGGATCTTAGCCTTTTTCGTAAAATTAATTGTTTTAATATTGTAAACTTGGGTAGTTAATTTTAAAAAGGATTAATTATTAAAAATTACTAAAATTTGAACTTTGTTTATTTTGTAGATGACAACTCCAAATCAAACCATGAACAACTCGTCAATCAGATCAATTCTCGAGAAAGTGAAATTGAATGGTAACAACTTTTTGGACTGGTACCGCAACCTGAGGATTGTCCTCAGGGCTGAACAAAAGTTTTACCATCTGGAAGAAGCTTTACCTGAAGCACCTGCTGCGAATGCCTCTGCGGCTGTTCGTAACGCCTACACACGTAGGTGCAATGAACATCAAGAAGTGGCTTGTCTCATGCTGGCAAGCATGATTCCTGAGTTGCAAAAGAACTTAGAGAACCTTCCAGCATTTGACATGCTGAGAGAACTGAAAGTTATGTTCGAACAGCAAGCAGAGCAGGAACTATTTGACACGGTCAGATCTTTCCATGCTTGTAAGCAGCAAGAAGAACAATCGGTCAGTAGCTATGTCATGAAAATGAAGGGCTATCTGGACCAGATGGACCGACTGGGATATCCCATGCCTCAGATCCTTGGAGTGAGCTTGATACTTACCTCATTGTCGAAGGATTATGACCAATTTGTGCAGAACTATAACATGCACAGCATGGGAAAAACCATTGCCGAACTGCACAACATGCTGAAACTTGCAGAGAAAGGCATGCCCAAGAAGGCTCCACTTGTCCTAGCTATCAACCAAGGGCAGAATCCAGAAAAAAAAACAAGGGAAAACCGCAGGCACCTGGCAAGGGACAAGGGAAAGGCAAGGCTAAGCTTGCTTATGCCCCCAAACCCAAAATCCCCCCACCTGCCAAGAAGGAGCACCCGGCCAAGGACACCCCCTACCACCATTGTGGAGTGGTAGGGCACTGGAGGCGCAACTGTCATGCCTACCTGGAAGGGCTAAAGAAGAACAAAGCTAGCGTTGCTAGCACATCTGGTATCTTCACTATAGAACTTTATACTTTTCCTAACAAATTTTGGGTATATGATACTGGTTGTGGTACTCACATTTGTAACAATATGCAGGGGCTTAGGGGAAGTCGAAAGCTGAAGCAAGGAGCTTTACATCTGTACGTTGGTAATGGCAATTGTGCAGCTGTGGAAGCAATTGGGAGCTTTGATCTTATCCTCCCAAATGGACTAGTTATTGTTTTAAATAATTGTCATTTTGCACCTACTATCACTAGAGGTGTTGTTTCACTTTCGCGTTTGAAAGATGATGGTTACATTCATACTTTTACGGATTTTGGCATTTCTGTTTCTAAGGATAATGTGTTTTATTTCAATGCTATTCCACGTGATGGCATTTTTGAAATTGATATGTGTGATCCTATTTCAAACAATAGTTCTATATATACTGTTAGCAATAAGAAGTCCAAACGTAATTTGGATTCCACTTTTTTATGGCATTGTCGTCTTTGCCATATAAACAAGAAACGCATTACGAAGCTACAACACGATGGGCTTTTAGAGTCAACCGACAATGTGTCGTTTGATAAATGCATTTCTTGCATATCTGGAAAGATGGCCCGAAAGCCTTTTTCCCATGTTGGAGAAAGAGCTAAAGATCTACTTGGACTCGTTCATACTGATGTATGTGGCCCATTTAGAACAATGTCTAGAGAAGGAGCTAACTACTTCATCACTTTTACTGATGATTTCAGTAGATATGGTTATGTTTATCTGATTAAACACAAACATGCAGCCTTTGAAACGTTTAAAGTCTTCCAAAGTGAAGTAGAAAATCAGCTTGGCAAGACCATTAAGGCTCTTCGATCCGATCGAGGAGGTGAATATATGAGTCAAGAGTTTTTAGATCATCTAAAAAGGTGTGGGATAGTGTCACAATTCACTCCTCCATACACACCACAACATAATGGTGTGTCTGAAAGGAGAAATCGAACCTTGCTAGACATGGTTTGATCTATGATGAGTCCAGCAACGTTGCCAATGTCCTTTTGGGGTTATGCTCTAGAGTCTGCTGCTCGCATACTCAATATGGTTCCAACTAAGAAGATTGATAAGACTCCATACGAAATATGGCATGGGAAAGTCCCTAATCTGTCTTACTTGAAAGTCTGGGGTTGTGAGGCTCTCGTTAAACGAGATACGCCAAACAAACTTGAGCCTAGAACTATCAAGTGTATCTTTGTAGGATACCCAAAGGAAACGATGGGTTACTATTTCTACTACCCACCTGAGAACAAAATATTTGTTGCTCGATATGCTGAGTTTTTTTAGAACAATCTCATCTCACAAGAAGCAAATGGGAGCAAAGTAGACTTTGATGAACTTCAAAGCGAAGATGCACAACCTTCTAGTGACACTAATGAACATCAAAATGAGACTGAGCATGAAAATGTTGAGCCTCTTTGAGATGTTGCTCCCATTCGTAGATCCTCAAGGATACCTCAAGCACCTGAACGATATGGTTTTTATATCGATGCTGAGGAACATGAGTTAGGAGATCATTGTGAACCTGCTAACTATCGAGAAGCTATATCGAGTCCTGAACGCGATAAGTGGAACGAAGCTATGAATGTGGAAATGAAATCCATGAAAGACAATGATGTCTGGGTCAAGGTAGACCTACCTCCCAATGCTAAGATCGTTGGGAGTAAATGGCTCTACAAGATAAAGACCGACGTGGATAGAAATGCACATACCTATAAAGCTCGTCTTGTAGCAAAAGGTTTCACTCAAATCTACGGAATTGACTATGAAAAAACCTTCTCGCCTATTGCAGACATTAAAGCAATTAGGATTCTTATAGCCATAGCAGCGTATTATGACTATGAGATTTGGCAAATGGATGTCAAGACTGCCTTCTTGAACGGCCACCTAAACGAGGACGTTTATATGGTGCAACCCGAGGGCTTCATGAATCCAAAGTATCCTGGCAAAGTATGCAAGCTTCAAAGATCCATTTATGGATTTAAGCAAGCATCTAGAAGCTGGAACAAGAGATTTGATGAGGAAATCAAGAAGATTGGTTTCACTCAAAATCTTGATGAGCCATGTGTATACATGAACACTAGTGGAAGTATAGTCGCATTCCTAATCTTATATGTCGATACACATTACTCATAGGAAACAACATTCCAATGCTACAAGATGTAAAATCCTGGCTTGGAAAGTGTTTTGATATGAAAGATTTAGGAGAAGCATCGTACCTACTTGTAGTCAAGATCTATCGAGATAGATCAAAGCAGTTAATCGGCTTATGTTAAAGTGCATACATTGAAAAAATCCTGAAGAGATTTAGAATGCAAGATTCCAAACGTGGAAATCTTCCAATGCAACCAAATACGGAATTGAGCAAGGCTCAAGGACCCTCTACACCCGCCGAGGTGAAGAGGATGAAGGGAATCCCTTATGCTTCGTCTGTGGGATCCATCATGTATGCAGTTAGGTGCACTAGACCTGATGTAGCGTTCTCTCAGAACCTAACGAGTAGATTTCAACAGAATCCAGAAGAATGTCACTGGACTGCTGTTAAGAACATATTGAAGTATCTGCGGAATACTAAAGATATGTTTCTTGTTTGTGGTGGTGATGTTGAACGTGAGCTCAGTGTTACTTGTTATACTGATGCAAGCTGGGAGACAGATCGTGATGACATCAAATCCCAAACAGGATATGTTTTCGTCATGAATGGAGGTGCTGTTGACTGGAAGAGTGCCAAACAAAGCACACTTGCGATGTCCTCTACAGAAGCTAAATATATAGCTGCTTCTGAAGCTGCAATGGAGGCAGTTTGGATACGGAAATTCATTTCTGGGCTTGGCGTTGTTCCCAGCAATGAACGACCTATGGATATGTACAGCGATAATTCCGGTGCTATTATCATAGCCAATGAACCAGGTGTTCTTAAGGGTGCCAAACACTTTCGTCGGAAAGTTCACTATATTCGAGAAGTTATCGAAAGTGGTGATATTCGTCTCCTCAAAGTTCACACAGATGACAATTTAGCTGATCCTTTTACTAAACCAATGTCTTGTACCAAACATGTGGAGAATGCTAGGAACATTGGGCTGCGACCTGCTAATAGTCTCATGTAAATCTGTTTTTAGTATTTTAAATAATTGGAATGTTGAACAGTTTATATCTTTAATGAATTGATGTAATGGTTTAAGTCGTTTTCATTCATATCAACTGTATTCCATTTTTGCATGTTTAATCTATGAATAATTTAATTATTCAAAAATTGTCCATTGTCAGTTGACGATACGGGAGTATCATCGAATTAAGGAAAATGTGAGCGTGTTGGTGATTTATTTGCCAAACTCATATGTTGTTCATTGTGTGAACATTGGACTGACCCAACCTTCGAGATTTCACTGCATGGATCGGCGTCAATAGTGAATCTCGCAAATGGTTATGTCTCTTATCCTTAGACTTGATATGCAAGTAGGTATTGCATGTGTGGAATTTTATTCTTTGATATGGTTAAACGCTGTCCTGAATAAGGTAGTTACAAAAACCATTTTCAGGAGTGATTTGAAACACATGAATGACACGAGCAGTCAAAATAGGATTTGTTCCTCCACATGTCTTGGAGTTAGATACTATTGGGCCCCTCGATGAATTGAACAGATGTTTGTATGGCCGTACCCAAATGAGATTAAGATGAATCTTGTTGGGTTTTGAAGTAACTCTACTTCTGGGTTTTATTTAACCTTGCTGAGACTCTACTGCTGGAAGAATACTGCTAAAGACTCTGCTGCTTATGTGATAAGTTGTATATACGTGTGTTGTATTATAGAATAGATTTGTGTAATATTCTATAATGTTAGCATATCTTAGTCTTGGGAAGGATTGATGTAAACCTGTAGGGTTCCTTGGTTTGATTAAAAGGAGATACTTAGGGGTTAAGGAACTTAGGTACGGTTTTATTCTTAGGCCATTGTATTTCACTTCAAGGTTGCAAAACCCTAGCACTATTCAGGGTGCTCGTATTCAATATATTGACGTGTTTAAGTTGTGATATAATTGTGTTTGTGTTCCTCTTAAGTTAATCAGTAAATTCCGCGTATTGATTAAGTTTGTTACAAGTCAGCTTCTATACATTATTGTCTTGGTTTATCTAAGATAGTAATTCTAGATCAATTGCTCAACTGGGATCAACAAATCTTAATTCACTTGGTAATCTTGTTCAATATCTAGATCGAGAAACATAATAGTTGAACAAAATTGAATGACTTTGATCCATGTCTAGTGTTCAACATAGTATCTGTAACAAAAGGATGGATGACATATAAACCATTTAAATGAGAAGTTTAAGAAACTACCCTCACATATTTCTAGGGGCATTGGCGTATTGCTAGACGCTAACCTTTGCTTGTATAATTACTTGATTATTATGACGTCGCAAGTGTGAGCTGTTGGGGTATGCTCGTGTCATAATAACTAATTATATGGCTAGACATATGTGAGCCTACGGGGTCACACACATATACACTTAGGTACTTCTTATATGTCGTGTTTATTGTACTTACGACATACAAATAAGCTAACGTAACACAGAAACACTACTGGGCTTCTAATGCTTAAGTATAGTACTTAATCCATTGGACTTGAAAACAAAATGGGAAGCCCATTTTGGGCCCATAGGTGGTCGGCCACATAGAGGGTCAAAGGGGGGTTTATGGTTTGCTAATTAAAGGGGATTATCTCCTCGTAATTATCATAACAAATTACCAAATCTCTCTCCCCCTTCCTCTCTTCTTTATGTACGGCAAACAAACAAACCCTACATAGGGTTTTGGTTTTTTTAATCAAATCCTTTGATTCTTGTTCAATCAAAGGCCATTTGAAGGTTACGGGTAGAAGGACTAGCATCCAAGGAGTATTCGATGAGGTGTAGTGTGGACTATTCATAGAGGTGATCTCCTTTGGTCACTTGGGTATATTGGTGAGTCGAAATAGAGTAGAAAGTCTCCATTCGTTGCTACCAATCACGCTACAAAGGTATAAACATGTTGTGTTTGTTATTTGATTAATCATATTGGCTATATGGATCCGTGTGGGTGATGTTGTTCCGCTGCGTTTATTTGATTCATATGTATTTTATATTCAAACATCACCTATACTCTCCGAACAAGCTTTTGCGGACTACGCATTCTCGCGTACCGACGGAGCGGGAGAAAAGTGGTACACTTTCAAACCCGAGCCAAACCCTTACGGTGATTCTTACAACCCCTCTTGGAAAAATCACCCAAACTTTAGGTGGAAAGAAAATCAAAGCACCCCCCAAAACAATTCTTCTAACCCACCTAATCATTTCCAACCGAACGATTCATCCTCAAACCGTACTTTCAACAACAATCCCTCTAATAATTATGGTAGTACCAATAATTTTGAAGGGTTGATGTCTAAATTTATGGCATCTCAAGACGCTCGTATATCCAAATTTGAATCCGATTTCAAACAAAAGCAAAGCGAGATGACCAATAAGATTGATACCTTGTTGAAAGTTCTCAATGACCGAGAGATGGGAGCCCTCCCAAGCGACACGGTCAAGAACCCGAAACTAAACGCTAACNAAATTTATGGCATCTCAAGACGCTCGTATATCCAAATTTGAATCCGATTTCAAACAAAAGCAAAGCGAGATGACCAATAAGATTGATACCTTGTTGAAAGTTCTCAATGACCGAGAGATGGGAGCCCTCCCAAGCGACACGGTCAAGAACCCGAAACTAAACGCTAACTCTATTTCTTCGGTTTCGTCTCCTAGTTCTTGCCCGCAATTCTATTCGATCAATGCCATGAGCACGTGTTTCAAACAAACCCAAATCCCTCAAAAAGACCATGAAAATAGGATATCCAACACTAAATTGGTCAACAACATAGTTGAAACGCCACCCATTCAAAACATTGACGAAGAATTCGAGGAACTCCGCCTCGAACGTCCGGTAATTGATGTTTTGGCACGAGCTCCGTACTATAATGCCCTCTTAGAAAAATATGATAAGAAGCTCAAGTTAGGCGACAAGGGGACCGCCTTCGTTCAAAACAAGTTACCTGAGAAATTAGACGACCCGGGCTTATTTGTCCTACCGTGCAAGATCGGTAATTCGGATGCTTATGACACATTAGCCGATCTTGGATCAAGCCTTAACTTACTTCCACTACCTCTCTACACCACCCTCAAACTAGGAAAGCTAGAGGAAACTGAGGTAATAATAGGTTTAGCGGATGGAAGTGTAGCATACCCGGTAGGAGTAGTAAAAGATGTGGTAGTACACATAGGGAAGTTGACAATTTTAGCCGATTTCCACATCCTCGACATGGTTAGTGACCCCACATGCCCTTTGTTGATAGGAAGAGGATTTCTAGCCATCGCGAGTGCTATGATTGATTGTAAAGAATCTAAGATAGCGGTAAGAGAAGGAGAAACTTGGTCGGTATATGATGTTAAGAAACACGCCTATGACACCCTTGAGGAATCAACCGATGTTAATAGTAAATCCTCTAGATACGGACCATGGTTAGATGGAGACTTCAAAGGACCCCAATGCCCATTCTACCTAGAAGACGAATTTGTGAACCGAACACAAACGGTAGAGCAACTTTTGGCTAGGGACACCGAGTAGGAGTTTTGCCAATTAACCTAGCAATGAATAAGTGGAAAAGCGAAGGTGATAAACATAAATGGAATTGAGAAAATCCACCTAAGGAAGGAGATGGATCATGGCACATAAAGATGATTTTATATGATCCGGATGGGGAGAAGTTTGATAGGACATATCTCACCAAACGCACCAATAGGACATTGGTATGTGCTTAAACACATACCTTTTCTTGACCAAATTAAGACCTAAAAGACCAAAAACCCGCAAATAAATGTCAAATATATGTGTTTTTGTGTTTTTATACATGCAGGTAATAAAATATGAGAAAACGATAAAAACCGGGACAAAATCATGAAAAACGAGCACGAGAATGGAAAAGAGTAAATATTCATAGCCGGGAAAGAAATCAAGCTCAAAATGACAAAACAAGTCCCTGGAAGGTTTAAAGTTTCAAGAATAGTCCCCGAGCTAAGTTTGAAGAATTTTACAAGAATGGTCCTTGGAGTTTCCCAAATTGTCAAAGTTGGTCCCTAAGTTAAAAATATCAATAATTGGCAACTAAGGTCCCTCATGAATTCAAGAATTGTCAAAGTCAACCCTTGGAATATGATATTAAAGATGGCAGGTCTAGTCCCCTAAAAATCAGATTTTACATTTAACACCCCTAAAATTTCTTAAACCTTAAAACTAAAAATCCTAAAAACTATAAACCATTAAACCTTCCCAACCCACGGATCTTATTAAACCCAAATCCATTTTAAAACCATAACCCCTTGGCCCAATACCATTCACCAGCCCACCCTAGCCCAGAAATCAAACAAATATAAAAAATTACCTCGTTTACCCCCGTTTCCCTTTTACCCTTCTTCCCCACACAACACCCCTTGTAAATCCCAATTAACCCCGACCAAAAACCTCGTACCTTCTGGATTGGTCTGCCAACGTGTCAGAGACACGTCATTTCTATCCTACGTGGCCTAAGTAAGGCGTTCCATTGGGCAAGAACACAATATAAGGGGCTGGAATCATCAGAGGATAAGGGACTATGAAATTCGTGAAGATTCTAGTGGGATAAGGATCAAAGATGAAGATGAGAATTCTGGACACCTTTTTGAAGCTTCAAACCGCCTAATGAAGGCTATAAATAGGGCTTAGCTCATGTGATGTACTCGTGTAGAAATAGTGATAAGCTTTTAATATACAATAAGCTCTTTGTAATCTCTTACTACTTTTCTTAGTGTAATTCAGCTTTTAAATTTTAATAAAATTAAGTTTTATTGCATCTGCACTTTAATTTGTTTTTAGCTTTCAATACTTTAAGCCCTTATTTTGTTTAAAAAGATATTTACTTTCTGTTTTTAAGCACTTTTATATATTCCATAAGCTATTTCTTGTCTCTGTACAGCTTTTCACAAAAAAAAAATAAATAAATAAAAAAAAAATAAAAAAAGAGAGAGAAGAAAAGCTGAGGTGAAAAGCTTTCCAAAAAGCTCTACATATCTCTGATAAGCTCATCAAGCTAACTTATAGCTTTTGTGACCTTGTCTCACTCTAATTTTCTTGCATCTATATTTACAGCCTTACAAGTAAGTTTTCCATCTATCTCTTGTTGCATTTCTAGTTAATTAGCTCTATAACAGTTGCTTATTTGCTTATTTAGTCTCATCTAGCTTATTTGCAGTTATATTAGTGGTAGTGTTAGTTTAAGTTGCATACTTGGTTCTTTGTTCTACTATACTGCCTAGGTTAGTTAGAAGTAGCACTGTCTAGTTCTAGTAAGATTAACCTGCATTTTAGTGCTCATTTAGGTCTCAAAATAGGTCAGTAATAAGCCTTAATAAGCTGTTTTAGTTCTAGAAGTCCCTAGCTTAGAGTTCTAGTGCAAACAGTCAACATCAAGGGTGTTTGGTTTAAGCAGTTTCAAAGGGTTATAGTGGTCATTAGGTTTAGAATCTTGCACATCTTAGCTACTCTGGTCATAATAGGTATAGAACAAGCATAAAATTGCATACTTTAACTTAAAAAGTCAAAAATCCACCTAAACTTAATTCTGCTCAGAAATAGGGTTTAATTGTTGAGAATTTTGAGTTCAATTCTTAGTATAGTTGATTAGGTCTAGGGTTTTGAGGTTCAAACATCATTAGTTATCATCGTTAAGTAGATTTAGGTCTGCAAAATTCACCTTAGTCAACTCTAGGTAGAATTTCAAAAAGTCAAAATTGGGTAAATTCTGGGTGCAGAACAGTCCCATATAGGCTTCTTTAGGACCAAACTTAGTTAGCTAGGGGGTGTTATTAGGCTGTAAGTTTGCATCTAAGGATAGTTTAGGTACCATAGACTAGGTTTTATCTCATTTCAGTGGTTTTCAACAACATTAGATAGGATAAATTGATCTTAGAAATCTGTCCCATTTTTAATAGTTCAGCAAAACAGTTTTTCTTCAACTTTTCTAGGAACAAATTAGTGGTCAATTAGCTTAAACAAATTAGGGCTTTTTAGGTTTTTAGATACTATCCTAGGTGTACTTTAGCCTGCCATCTTTAGATTTAGGATTCTAGCTTATTTACTGCTTAAAAACTAGCTCTAAAGTAGGTGCATTAAGTTGTTTTCTGTGTAATCTGTCATAGTGCTTATTGGCTTTTAAATTATGCTTTTCTGTGATAATTTGGCTTATTAGTGTTTATTTAGGTTAGTCATAGGTTCTGGGAAAGTTTGGTTTAATTTGCTTAAGTTTAGCTTATTAATTGCTTATTAAGAAACTGCTTATTAGGTCCAAGTGCTTATTCAGAAGTCCAAATCTGCTTTTCTTAATTTTCATAGGTTCCTAGACTTATTTTAGAATTATCCTAAAAAAAATCAGATTTTTCTAAGTCCATTTACTATTTATTTCAATTAATTTTAGTTTTTAATCACTTTTTAATAGTTTTTAATTAATAATAATTAAACAAAAATAAAAAAAAATAAAAAAAATAAAAATAGTTTTTCTGTTTTAAAAGTAGTTTTTAATATTTTTATATTTTTAGAAAAAAAATAAAATTTACTTTTCCAAATAATTTTTCTACTTTTAGTATTTTTAGTAATTAATTAATAATTAAAATTAGTTTTTAATTAATAATTAATATATAAAAAGGTATAAAAAAGTATAATTTAAGTTTTAAAAAGTAGTTTAAAGTAAATTTAGGATTTTCAAAATTAATTTTCACTTTTCTTAAAAATATTTTCCTTTTAGTTTAATTAAATTAGTTTTTAAGTAAAATTAAATAAATAAAAAGTTAATTAAAAAGTTTTAAATAAAAGTAAAGTTTAAATTTACATTTTACCCCCTTAGGAAATTAGAATTTGTGTTTAGGATTTAGGATTTCCCTAGTTGACTTAGTTTTTCCCGAGAATAGCTCGGGAATTTAGGATTTGATCCCGTTTTACGCTTAGGTTTTAATTTCCGTGTTTTTTGTGTTTTACCGTGCTTTACGTGTGTTTGTTCTTACGTGCTTTTATTTATAGAAATTTAGGGTTCCCTTAGCCTGCACGATTCATTTCTTGAATCACGAACACGAACCAACGAACCGAGTTTCAGTCTTCGTTGGGATTACGACCCGGGGATACATATTTACCGGTGCTATCCTCGGACGATATTGGTTGTATATATATACGTATACACCAAGTTTTTGGCGCCGCTGCCCGGGAAGGCTAAACATGTCCATCGATTTCGTTTCGTTAATTTTTAGATCCTTCTCCGGAAGTTACTATTTTCGTATATTAATAAGTAGTTAGTTATCGAACACTTGTAGAAAGTGTTTTAGCATAATACACTCTAAAAAGGAACCTCACTTCTGCGGGAGTGTTGTAAACCGTGCCTAAATAACGAACAAAA
>LBNU01028220.1:18453-30792 GCA_014162995.1 Artemisia annua | reverse complement strand
GGAATGAATCTTCTCCAATTGGAGAATCAAAAGGCACCCACTAGGTTTTCAAGCTTCGTACCTAATGGACCACATACGTCACAATATTTGACAGCGTGAACCTAAAGACCGGACAAACAGCTTGTAACACCCCAACCCAAAAAGGGCTAAAGTGTAACATTATGGAGTCAAATCAGAACACATGTGAAACGGAGATACAATACTAATACAAAACATACAAGGGTTACAAAGGAAAACAAAACAAAGTACAAGGTACAAAAGGGCAACAACAATACTAAGCCCAAAACAAAACTACTTCTAAACAACTCTAAGTCTAGCAAGTATCTAACAGGGTGAAGTCTTCTAAGCCCAAAAGCAAAACCTTCGTCCATAACCCAGCTTCCTACTAAACCTGCCGCATGGAAAAGAAATTGCGGCTGAGCTTACAAAGCTCAGTGAAAATACAAGTAACAATGCAGAAATAATGAGGGAAACGATACAAAAGAGATACAATTAATAGAGTGAGAGAAATCACATGAATTATAAGACAAAGAGTATGATAAATGGTTAAGGTATAAGGTGAGTGTATAAGGTATAAAGTGTAGGTATCAGTATATTTACACCAGGCCCAATCAATATACAATACAATCCAATAGTAACCCAATATGGAGTGATCAACTCCCAATATGTGAGGGGTTGCAATGCACGCACACCCAGTCACCAAACAATGTAGCAATAATCAATGTAGTCAATATAGTAGTCACAATCAATCAATCAATCAAATCTAGGATGCATCCATACGCCCCTGCAGGCCAATCATAAGCATAGCAGTAGTCGATAACAAAATCAGGGACGGTGTGGTACATCTCTCCAACCACACTAGAGTACATAACATTGGTGCATCAGTGCTATGGTTGTGGCTACTCCACAACAAGTAACACTTGGGTAAATACTAAAGGGTCATGTAGTCAAGGTTTAATATCAAAGTGTAAGTGGCAAGTCATAACCAAAGGTTCAATGTCAAAGGTTCAATTTTAAAGGTTCAGTATCAAAGGTTCAGTATCAAAGGTTCAATATCAAAAGATCAATCAAAGATGTAATATCAACGAGTCATAATGGAGAGGTCAAAGCCAAAGTTCCCAATCCACAAGGTTCACTATTCCAAGTTCCAAAATCCCATAGTTCATGATCAAAGGGTCATAAAGAGAGTTTAAAACAAAAGTCCATTTTAGCAGGTTCCCATCACTTATTTAAAAAGGTTCGTAGTACAATCCCATTCAAAGGGTTTATAACCAAAGTTCATTTAGCAAAGATCTTCCAAAAGATAACATTTATAAAAGTGATCTTTAATAAAGGTTCTCATAAGATATTCTTTAAAAGTGGTCTTTATGAATTTATAGAAAATCCCATATAAAATTAGTCTTAAATCATATTAAAAGTGCCGTTATGAAATAGTTTCTCCTTTAAATGTTTTCATGTCATAATTAAGAAAAGAATTTCACCTCCCGTTATAATATCATACCATAAGAGTCCAAACGAATAACAATTGGATCACCATACCGGTGGAACACATCAATCATAGAGCCAAGTACGAAGGATCATAACCAAGACCAAATGGAATCATAACATGATAGCAAATCAAAGACAAAGTCAAGAGAGAGAAGGTGTGCACTCTTACTGAAAGAGTACGGAATATCTGTACCTTTCCGTGTCAAAACAACCCGAGATCAAACGATAAGAGAACGGTCATTCCCGCTTTACCGAACCTAGAAGAGAATGAATACGAATCAAGAAGATTTCAAATCACGTAAGTTACCTCTTTTAGTTATCTTTCCATTTTCAGTAACCTTCCATATTTAGCAACTTTCTATTTTAGGTAACTTTTCATATTTAGTAACTTCCCACTTTAAGTAGCTTAAGCATTTTGGAAGACTTTCTATTTTTAGTAAGTTTCCTTATTGAGAAGGTTTCCACTTTTAGAAGTTTTCATAAATAGTACTTTCCACAAATAGCAGGTTTCCATAATTAGCAGAATTCCCAATTTAACAATTTTCCAATTATAGTCATAATCAATATTATTAGTTTCATCATTTTAACAAGTTTCCAGAATTAGATACGTTAAGGATTTCATTTTACACACGTTTTCCAAGATTAGGGTTTAATATGCCAACCTTCCATATTTTAGGGTTTATTATACAAATATGCCAAAGTTCAAGGTTTAAAGTGTAAATATTGCAATTCTCTAGATTCTATACCATTTAATCCATGAGTTAATAATATTTACCATTCAATACCTCAATTTTACAAATGTTACAATTTAAACCCTTAAGTTACATTAAATACAAATAAGTCCTTATAAATACTTAAATTACATATATAACCATATTAAATTCTAATTAACACATTTAAATCATATCATTAATTATTTTAGTTTACTAAATGATCCCTTTAAATTACCAAATTTACACATTACACCCTTAAATACATTTTAAGTACAGAAATACCCTCATGTTTTCATAATTTACCATTTTCACCCTTTACTTTAATTATTTACAATTTGGACATAAAATATATATCAAATAATTATTTAAACCATTTTAATCCTTTTAATATCAAAATTTACACTAAACCCCCTGACTTTATATTTTATACGAATCACCTCTGGTCCCATACACTTTACAAAAATGACCATCAAGTTTGAATAATTACAAAACACACCCTTATATTATTTAAATTCAATTCGGTAAACAAACAAAATTAATTAATCCTTACCCTAATTTACCAAATCATGAAATCATTTTTCTAGGCATCCTTAAACATTAATTGAAGCAGAAAAATTTCAAAAACCCAAACCCTAAATCAAATTGATCCATTCTTCATTTATTTCCATTTTTATAAAATCGGTAAAAGAGAAAACAATTATGAACGATTCTTTGAGGCTTCAAATTCACAAGAACCCATTTTATTGGTGTTGTATAATCTTAAATACATGTTAGAAAAATATTTTTGAGCATCCAAAAATTCAGAATAGGCCGAATACAATTTAACACATTATTAGGGTTTATAATTAACCTATTTTAATTGAGGCCATTATACAATGCATGGTTTGATTTCCAGAATTTTTACAGGTTATATGATGTATAAGGAGTGATATAAAATTAGCCTTGATGATATGGAACGTGTAGAACAAGTATAAAATATTTACCTACTCGGCATGGTATTTACGACACAAATAATAATCCAATGATCAAACCAAGCTTCAAAAATCATCACCACGATTTTTCTAGCCTTCCTTGCTTTAGAAATAGGCCAAGAAAAATACCAAACACCTTTGGAAAAATGGTTTAGACGCCATGTGTATTTTAGAGAGAATTAGGGTTTTTAAATGTGTTTAAATGAAAAATAGTTAACAAAATTATATAGAAGGTATATGGGGTGATGAGGGCCGGATTTTAGGGGCTCCATAATGAGGAAAATCATAATTATCACTTTCCATAGTTACCTTGTACATATCCCCACTTTTAAAATAATTTGTACATCATTTAAATCATTTTGGACCTTGTTTTTATATGTATAGGCGTGGCATAAATATTTTGTAAGTTCCAAATATCTCAAATGTTCCAACAAAAATAATATTTATCATATGTTAATTATTTTCAAGTGTTTGTGATTTATTTGGTGTTTATTTAAGTGGTTTATTTAAGTTTTAAGTTATAAGGGCATTTTGGTCATTTAAACATGTTATGAAAATGTGGGTTTTACAACTATTCCCCCCTGAAAAGAATTTTCATCCCCGAAAATGCAAATGGTAAGGTGGCGAAACAAAACGAAGGTACACCAAACTACGAACAGAAAAGGGAGTAGTTTGACTCGCATAGACTCTTCGGTCTCGCAAGTCGCCTCGCGTGCTGGGTGTTTTAAAGAAATTTCGACAAATAGAATGATCCATATTTCCCATGACTTGATCTTATCGATTCACAGATGGTTTCGGTTTCTCAGAGAAGGCACGTCGAACAGAATCCAAATCAAAAGAATCACATACCGAACGTAACATATCGTATCCCTTTAAAAGATATACCAAGGGAGATGTAGGATTGGGTGGGTATTTCGTCCGTGGAGAAGGGAATGGACTGATCAAATGAGAATGTATCGAATGATAGCAATCATGAAGGTGATGTATATAAGTTTAACTCTTCAGATTTCAAACAGTTTCGTCTTCAATACAACCTTCCAAAGGTATTTTCTTAAACTGACAGATCTTGATTCTCAGAATCCAAAACTTCATATTTTAACTCATAACAGGTCATCATGAAACGAATTCATCGAATGTGAGAAGTGTATACATAGCAAGACATAGGTGTAGCTCTTCATAGTAACAAATCAAACCCATATAGGCAGAAGATAAGTTGCTCGATAACATCAAATGGCAGGAAGTGTTGGACCATAATGTTATAGAAGCAAAAGTTAGGGTAGTTTAGTGTAATTTTAAGTTATGTATTCTGTAAGTTTTAGTATAAACCGACCCATTGTATTGGGCTGGGTCACAAGAAAGAAACGGTGATATAGATAGTGTAGGGTTACAACGGTTAGAAATTATATAACGTTGTGATGAATCGTTGTGTCTCTTGTGATGCACCGTTTCATGTAGTATAAATAGATAGGATCCCGTAAATAGAAAGTTAACCCATATGTTTTATATATCAGTTATAAAAGGGTTCAACCCATTCTTTGTTTCGTTATTGATTCTTGTTTGGTATATACATGATGTTGTTATGATGTTATTCGATCCTGGATGTGGAGATGCAAGGCCTATCAACAGTGGTATCAAGAGCTTCAAGGTATCAAACAACATTCAAATCATGTTTTACAATCATCAAGATTAAACCTGCGTTTTTTTGAGGAAATAGAATAGCGGGTAAAGGAGAAAGAGATGTCGTTTGAAGAAAAAGAAAGAAGGGAAAACGGTTACCCCAACCGGGGGTTAACCAAGAAGAAGAAGAATTAACGGTCTCAAGAGAGAGACACAGAAAGAAAAGAAAGATTGGAATACGGTTACACCGGCCATATAACTGGCGGTTAACCAGGAGAAAGAGACACGAAAGAAAAAGGGAGAATGAATACCTGTTCATTTGATAGAATAATGAAAGTATGATCAGTAGAAAACAAACCACCGATTGTGGTTACCCAAATCAATAAGGCATTAATCGAAGAAGAACCGCAAACATCAAGGAAGAAGCATAAAGAAAGGGCAGCGGGTCAGAAGAAAAAAAACCAAACATAAAGGAATTGTTGCTGTTTTTTTAACAGAAGGCAGCGAAAAGGAAGAAAGAATAGGACCAATAGGCTGTTCAAAATTGCAAAGGTTTGATTTGATTGGTGTAAGTAGAAAGAAATCATAACCTTTGTGGTATAGTAAGAAAGAATCCAAAACCTCCGTGGTACAGTCCTTCGTGGAACAAACCTTTGTGGTATTAACCTGTGTGGTACGATCAAGTAAGCAAAAGGAAAACCTGTGTTGTACAAGCAAGACGGAAGATTGAAGCAAAAAAAAGAAGTGAAAGAAAGAAACGCGTAAGTAAGCACGCGAATAAGCGTAAGTAAGTACGCTTATAAGAACGAAGGCGTAAGTAAGCACGCTTATAAGAAAGAAGGCAAGAAAGGCTAAAGCACGTCAAAGCAGAAAGAAAGAGAGAAAGGAAGAAAGCATGGTGAATGAAGTCAAGTAAAGAAGCCTCGATTTGCGTCTATAACATTAGGGGGTGAATGTTGGACCATAATGTTATAGAAGCAAAAGTTAGGGTAGTTTAGTGTAATTTTAAGTTATGTATTCTGTAAGTTTTAGTATAAACCGACCCATTGTATTGGGCTGGGTCACAAGAAAGAAACGGTGATATAGATAGTGTAGGGTTACAACGGTTAGAAATTATATAACGTTGTGATGAATCGTTGTGTCTCTTGTGATGCACCGTTTCATGTAGTATAAATAGATAGGATCCCGTAAATAGAAAGTTAACCCATATGTTTTATATATCAGTTATAAAAGGGTTCAACCCATTCTTTGTTTCGTTATTGATTCTTGTTTGGTATATACATGATGTTGTTATGATGTTATTCGATCCTGGATGTGGAGATGCAAGGCCTGTCAACAGTGGTATCAAGAGCTTCAAGGTATCAAACAACATTCAAATCATGTTTTACAATCATCAAGATTAAACCTGCGTTTTTTTGAGGAAATAGAATAGCGGGTAAAGGAGAAAGAGATGTCGTTTGAAGAAAAAGAAAGAAGGGAAAACGGTTACCCCAACCGGGGGTTAACCAAGAAGAAGAAGAATTAACGGTCTCAAGAGAGAGACACAGAAAGAAAAGAAAGATTGGAATACGGTTACACCGGCCATATAACTGGCGGTTAACCAGGAGAAAGAGACACGAAAGAAAAAGGGAGAATGAATACCTGTTCATTTGATAGAATAATGAAAGTATGATCAGTAGAAAACAAACCACCGATTGTGGTTACCCAAATCAATAAGGCATTAATCGAAGAAGAACCGCAAACATCAAGGAAGAAGCATAAAGAAAGGGCAGCGGGTCAGAAGAAAAAAAACCAAACATAAAGGAATTGTTGCTGTTTTTTTAACAGAAGGCAGCGAAAAGGAAGAAAGAATAGGACCAATAGGCTGTTCAAAATTGCAAAGGTTTGATTTGATTGGTGTAAGTAGAAAGAAATCATAACCTTTGTGGTATAGTAAGAAAGAATCCAAAACCTCCGTGGTACAGTCCTTCGTGGAACAAACCTTTGTGGTATTAACCTGTGTGGTACGATCAAGTAAGCAAAAGGAAAACCTGTGTTGTACAAGCAAGACGGAAGATTGAAGCAAAAAAAAGAAGTGAAAGAAAGAAACGCGTAAGTAAGCACGCGAATAAGCGTAAGTAAGTACGCTTATAAGAACGAAGGCGTAAGTAAGCACGCTTATAAGAAAGAAGGCAAGAAAGGCTAAAGCACGTCAAAGCAGAAAGAAAGAGAGAAAGGAAGAAAGCATGGTGAATGAAGTCAAGTAAAGAAGCCTCGATTTGCGTCTATAACATTAGGGGGTGAATGTTGGACCATAATGTTATAGAAGCAAAAGTTAGGGTAGTTTAGTGTAATTTTAAGTTATGTATTCTGTAAGTTTTAGTATAAACCGACCCATTGTATTGGGCTGGGTCACAAGAAAGAAACGGTGATATAGATAGTGTAGGGTTACAACGGTTAGAAATTATATAACGTTGTGATGAATCGTTGTGTCTCTTGTGATGCACCGTTTCATGTAGTATAAATAGATAGGATCCCGTAAATAGAAAGTTAACCCATATGTTTTATATATCAGTTATAAAAGGGTTCAACCCATTCTTTGTTTCGTTATTGATTCTTGTTTGGTATATACATGATGTTGTTATGATGTTATTCGATCCTGGATGTGGAGATGCAAGGCCTGTCAACAGTGGTATCAAGAGCTTCAAGGTATCGAACAACATTCAAATCATGTTTTACAATCATAAATATTAAACCTGCGTTTTTTTGAGGAAAAAGAACAGCGGGTAAAGGAGAAAGAGATGCCGTTTGAAGAAAAAGAAAGAAGGGAAAACGGTTACCCCAACCGGGGGTTAACCAAGAAGAAGAAGAATTAGCGGTCTCAAGAGAGAGACACAGCGTTTTACTTCTCAGCGGTTACTTTGTTCGTGGTTACTTTCAACAGCGGTTAAGTGTTAGCGTCTAAGTCATAGCGGTTAAGTTCTAGCGGTTAACTTGATCAACGGTTAGTGTTAGTGGTAGCGGTTTACTTTGTCACAACAAGTTAATATGTCAATGAGCAATCTAAATATAACAAACACGTCAGAGAGTGCCATTCCTGAGATTCTCAAACTGTATGATATGGTCGATGAACACAAGAAACCCAACACAACACAAATGACAAATGATCCTGAACTATGTGACAAGGATTCAGTAAGCTCAAACTCTCATGAGACAGAGATCAGTCAGCCACCCGTGTCATTCTGTAATGATAAGGACTGCTCCATAGTATGCTTTCTACAACTTCACTCACACCTTTCGGTACTTTTAAAGGGAACTGAATTCATAATGGGATACGAACGTGCATTTGCAACGCTCTTTGGTCAAGATGTTCAGATCTTCACAGACACAATGATTCTTAACTTAGATCAATTGCAACAACAGCTTGACCAAGGAATATCTTCTAAAACTGGATCCATAGCCGCTCTTAGTGTACTCAACAAACAACTTCAAATGTTCTTTGAGTCAAAACTCACTCTGCAGTATGATCATTATAGTGAGATGACTAGAAGCTGTTTTGCTAAGCACACGGGAATTGAGGTTGACATGTTCAGAGATACACTCATCCAACTCATGAGTGATGTTAAAACGTTCATTGAGGTAAGAGAACAACACAGAAATTTGGATGATGACAAAGTTAAGGGATCTCTGGTACAATCATGTATTGGTATTGATGATTCGGGTAAAGCCTTGGATGTTGGGTTAAGTGCCACGACGAGTAAAGAATCAGAGAATGTTAAGTTTGACACTACCAACAACTCAGTGACACCTGTATGCTGAATCTAGACCGGTTTATGAACAAAGGTCATGTGCTGAGGTACCATTAGCTGATCAATATAATGTGCTCTCTAATGAACGAGAGTATACTGATCAAATCAAACTCACTTATGACACAAATTTGTTGGAAAAGACTGATAGCAATACCATGTCTGACACAACAAATGTGAGTCATAAAGGGGAAGAATGTGATCAGAATGCTGAACGTGACAAATTGGTAAGTTCTATGCTCACGACTGATGCTATTAAAACAAAAGATATTGTTGATAAAGAAAACTTTTATGAACTCTCAAAAAGATTTTTGCAACTTGAAAAACATTGTATTTCACTTGAAATCGCAATGCAACAAAAGGAAGAAAGTTTTCAAACTAATCAACCATGCAAAAATCCTGAACTTCCTGATTTCCGTAAATATTTTATGATTAATGATTTGAAAGCTCAGCTAGAAACCAAGAACTTGACAATCAAACACCTGAAAAACTGTATTACTGAGTTGAGTGATATGTGTAATGATATGAAAGCTAAACTTGTAGCAGTGAGATTGCAACTAGAAACTTTGAGACTAAAATGGCTAAATTACTGTTGGACAATGAGTCTTTGAATATTAAATGTAAAAACCTGAATGAGTCTATCAAAGAAAAGAGTACTAAGGCTGCAGTTCATACAACTTCTTGGACTAACAAATATGATGAATTCAAAACACAACTTCAGGAAGTAGGCTTCACTGTCACAACTATTAATCATGAGCCTGGAAAAGCAACTGTGAATAGTGAGAACACTATATTTGCAAAACCATCAATCTTGGGGAAACCAGTTTTTCAAAGAAATAGTATTCAATCAGTTGTCAGACAACCTAGTGCATTTAGGTCTGAACGAGCAAAATTTTCAAAAACCAGGTTTGCCTCCCAAGTTGATATGGAACAAGTGTTAACTAAATCAGTCAACACATAAAATCTGCCTAATAATACTGCTTCTAGCTCTGTCACACGTCATCAAGGTGATTCCCCTTCACCTGCACCCAGTTCCCCTAGGATCAGTTCAAAAACAGTGTCAAAACCGAGCATAAAAATTCTAAACTCTTATGACCTGTATGAGTATGGTGATCTAGAAAGGGCTAGAAAAAGAGCACAACTGCATAAGGATGGAATCTTAGGATCACAACCTCTTTTGATGCGTCCTGCTTTAGTGAAGAACTCTGCTAAGTTTCAACTGGTTAAGCCTAGGATTTATAGAAAGTCATCTTATGTGCATAAGAAGCTTAATAATTATAGTTCTTGCCTAAATTGGATTCCAACTGGTAGAATATTTAAGCTCATTGGACTTAAGTGGATACCAACCAGTAAGGAGATTATTAATGGCAATCCCATGGTCAGCCGAAAAACCCCTAAGGGTTTGGATACTGTTGTCACTAACCCATATACATGCAATCGAGTTTGTGATAATGCAGGTTGTCCATACTCTAGTGGAAGATCTTCTTACTACTGCCACAAAAGAAGGCACAAAACATGGAGGCCAAAGATACACAAATCTCCAATGTTGGGAGATTTTACATCCCTTCCTTGATGGATTTCTTTCCATGACTTCTGAGTATCTCTTCTCAGGACTCGGACTTTCACTATTTTTTTGGAATTACCAGCTGTGTTCAATCATCCTATACTCTTGTGATTTTCTTTCATCAATCAATGCACTCGGATTTCTCCTACAAAATTCAGGTCATTGATTGAGGGGGAGAATGGTTGTTAGATTTGCTTTAATTGCTTCTCATGTTTGCTTGCTTTAGTGTTTAATTAAGTGTTTGCTTAAAGTTGTCTTGCTTGTTGCTTTTTCTCCCTGTGCATGAGCTAAGTGCTTTTGTATGATACTCCCGACTCTTCCCAAGAACACGAACCAGAGACTACAACGGAAGTGGTGGAAACTGCTAGCTCTCAGAGCACACCACTTGTCCCACCTCCGGCTTCTCCAAAATGTTCTTCGACACTTGTTTTTGATATTTCTAAGCCGTCAGATCCTTTGGAGCCCGAGCTCAAGGATTCGTTTGACAAATCTTGTTATCGTGTTGAAGTGTTCTCCGAGTCCGACTATGAATATGATTCTTTACCTTTTGAAGACATCGATTATGTCGACGACCTACCTTCTGAGCTCGTCAGCTTAGAAGAGGAGAATGATGAAGATGGCGACAACGAAATCCAAGATGAAGCTCTTCGTGAAAAACTTTCGAAAGTATATCGTCTCATTGCAAAGATTGAAGCATTAAGTGGCAATCCCACTTCTCATCCCGATCTTTCTATTCCAGTCTATGAAGCTTTTTCCTTTGATTCGGAGGAGACGGGTCGTGGCAGTACCACTTCTCTTGCTTTTTCCTCTCCTCCCGAATATGAATCATTTCAATTTGATCTTGAGAAAGACGTTAGTCTGGGGGGAGGCTTACTTTTTGACAAAATTTTTCCAGCCCTCCCACCCAAGGTTTTTGAAAATGAAGAATTGATCTTAATTGTGATAATAATCTTTCTTCCATTCTTCACATATGCTGTTGTTTCACCCATCCGTCATTCCCCCGGGAGTGAGGATGTTGTTTTTGATCCCGGCATCGTCGCTTTTCTAGCCGTGTGTTCCATTTGCTCCCCCAAGGACAAGTAAATTCGGGGCGAGTCTAAGCTATACGACTCGTTACTAAACAAGCGCTTCGTGGGAGGCACCCCATGCTTATCCTTTTTATTTTATTATCTAATAAGTAACGCGAGGAGGGCGACCTTCTCCAATCTAGTGTTTGCTTGGTTGTTTGTGTTTATGCAGGATTTCTCCAATTCATGATGACTCTCGTGCTCGTGGATCGTCTCATCTCCACTCGAGTCCCATGTATTGCTGCTTGCTTGGAAATCACTATATCCAAATCTTATCGACTAATGGTATCTTTGGCATACTTAATAAATGGCCTTAGATTTATTATTAGGATTACCCTTTCCTTGAAAACATTGAGGACAATGTTTACCTTTAGTCTGGGGGGGTGAATCTTCGATTTGATTGACCTAGCACTTTCATCTTTGTCGTTTACTTACGCAACCCCGTTTTTCACCAAAAATCCAAAAAATTGAAAAATTTTGAAAAATTCCAAAGAAAAAAAAATGAAATGAGAAAAAATTAAAAAATTATGCAAAAATAGAATAAAAGTTTTGACACTGCGTTTGACTTTCCTACTAGATAAGAGTAAGAATAAAAATTTTGACTTGATCCGGGCGTGTTGAGCCCTAGCTTGTTCCCTTAACCATTGATGATCACAAAAGCTTTTGCTAGTTTTGTACACAAGGAGCTACTTTTTTGTCGGCTCCCGTACTTTACTTTATATATGCATGGCTTAATAATTATCGGCTAAGCATTCGCGGATCTCATTATTTGAGATTTTAAATTTGCGAAGAACGTGAAATGATAGAGTTTCTTTAGAAGTTAGATGCTAAGCATAGAGTAATTGGATCTCTTTAAAGCTCATCGAAGGTACTCATGTCTTTTTGTTCCCACAAAATTGCTTAACCCCATATATGTGCAAAATAATTAAAGATGTTAGGTTTAGCCGATGAGTAGTTCTTTATCTTCTTAAGAGAATCTTTGCTTGGGAAATTGGGTACACATCATGGATACACGTCAATTGAGTTGTATTTTATATTGTTGAATAAGCGTAGTACGCATGTGGTTTCGGAGCTACCCAAAAGCCCGTTGTTATGTACGAGCTAAGGTGCTTTAAGACTTCGGATTGAGATCGG
>LBNU01028220.1:0-11595 GCA_014162995.1 Artemisia annua | reverse complement strand
AAGGTAACATCGGGTATTGAAGAAAAGACGTCATGGACCCAGTGACGCACTGCACTAAACCTTCCAGCCACTCAAGTTCACTTAAAAGAGCTTGTTTCATTCTCACGGGGATCCAGTGTAAACTATCGACTTGTCTCTTAGAGCTAGTTGATATTGAAACATGAGACCCCTCCCTAGTCTCCGCATAGGATAACCAATGTGCACTTATCGAGTCTAGAGCCAAGAGATGCATCAAAAGATCTCATAGGAACACTTGATACTTCTACAATGGTTGTTCAATATAAGGACACCAGTTGTAATATTTTGAGTCCTACGCAGACTTAGCAATCTGCCAAGAACACTTATGAGGGAATATACATAAGTATTTCCCAGTGATTGAGTGGAAACTCCTGCCAGGGTCAACATCAAACAGCCCTGACAGCAGGTCACTTCGGTAATCTCTTGTGGATTACGCTTAGTGTTTACGGTGGTGTCCCAAAAGGTCTACAGTCGTGGGGTGATCTCCAGCGACTCACCTAATCGTTGGTGTACTTCGGTATGTCAGTGAAAGCCCTTTCGGGGGCATCCGATTAGGAACGGCCTTGGTAAGGATTAGAGAAAGTCTTCACACTATGCTGTTGACGATCTCGAAGTCCGAACTTGTAAGTGCCGGTATGTTTATTACTAACCAAGTTTTATGCAGCTCAACATACCAAACTTACCATGTTCACCACCATCACTCTAGTTCCACATGCTCATACCAACATCTAAAAGGAGCCGTCAGAACTGTTCAACCGTAAAGATCCACTCAACAAAGATGTATGGGCATGTTGGAAAGGCATATTCACATCAGAGACAAAGAAGCCGACGATTGATGCCGATTGCTGAAACGAGGCAGATTCATCATCTCATGCTTACACTTCAACCACAAACATAAAGACATCATGATCAAGGAATGGGCTTCAACTATGCTTCCACAACTCTGATGCAGAAGATCATGATCCAGAAAAGTGTAAGCATGACAACACAAAGACAATCACAACATCACAAAGAGACACATTTACTCAAAGATGACTTGAAGCTAATTATTTGGATGAAGAGCGAAGAGCAAAGTCAAAGATCATCATATACATCAAGGAAGTCATCTTGAGTCGATCATCAATGAAGAATCAACAACTACGAGCTACAAAAGAATATCCTCATCTGCGCTCATCAAGCCAACTTTGCTCTTTGGGAGGTGAAAGAGCGGTTGAAGCGGACAGACCGCATCGAAGATATATTTATATATATACACGGTTACAGTTATCTCGGACTGCGTTCCGGAAAAAGTAGCCTACTTGAGAAAGAAGGGGCGGGCACTCTTGTCTTTCAACCCCACTATACTATTCATAGTTGTGGGGCACTGTGTACTTACAGCCTCTACGATAAGCAAGTGAATGGGGCCGGTGCGTGGGCAAACGGAACGGTTCATCAAGCCACTTTTAGCCTTCACTCCCTAAATAGGAATAGTTCTCTCGTCGTAGAAAAAAGTCTTTCTCTTCCTGTCCCGGGTCATAGGTGCGTCCACAAAAGAGGAAATCGCAATGCATCTTGCTCAGCAGGCGTAGCTTGGAGTGAGAGTGTAGCGGGGGTAAGGAGGCCGCCAGAGAGGAAGGCAAACCGGCCTATTAAGCGCAGCTAAGCTAATATGCGCCGGAGAAAGCCAAGTGCCGTAGGTAAGCTCTATTCGGACCGGAGCATTGATTCCCCATAACGAAGAGGCTAGCTCGGATATAACGATGTTATTTCTTTATCAAATCATTGGCTAAATCTGTGCTTAAAAACCTTGTTTTAAAGAGGTGCCATGTAGGGTACCCTTCAGAGGTTGCCAAAAGACTGAAAGTCTGAGGACAACTTGCTTTCTTCCTGCTTTTTCTTTCGTGAAACAGGTCGACCCTTATCTCATTTTTGTATTTGAATCCAAAAATGTTGGGTCGTTAAAAAGCCCCTTTTTTGCGCCATTATTGTTGTTCGGGGAGGATCAACAACAATAAATCCAGTAAGACTAAAGCAAGAACTCCCTTCGGTGTCAGGCTTATTGCTACTCTTATAGCTATATTCTTAAACTTAAAACTGGAAATAGCGTAGATGATATTCGAAATCACCGATTGTGTGATCTGAAAGTGAGTATCGAGAGTGTCTGGAACCTCTGATCCCTTGCAATGCTCCATTTTGAAATCCAGTAGCTTTCTAGATTCTAAGGGGGTTAATCGTCCGTTAACGTCAATCCTGACACAGAGATCTCAATGCAAGAATTCAAGATTTATTTCCAGGGGTGACCTCCCTTAGGGGGAGATTGTTAGGAATACGATTTTTGTATAAGAAAGATTCGGTCACCCCAGATATGATTAAGCATTGTATACCTGATCCGCAGCCCAAGTGGCAAAAACCACTGTATACCTGATCCGCAGCCCAAGTGGCAAAAACCCATGTAGAATAGAAGTAGTTAGTATTCGCGGAAGAAGGACGGGTCTTTACCCACTGTATACCTGATCCGCAGCCCAAGTGGCAAAAACCCATGTACATATAAAAGCCCTCTCCATCCTTGGAGAGGGTAAGCCTTCTCATAATCTATTTTCTTTTTTTTTTGTTGGTTTTCTCTCAAGGCTTCACCTCTTTCTCTCTCTAACTTTCTCTCTCTACATTTCTTCTTTTCTTTCTTTAATCCAACGAACCAAACCACAAGTTAGATTCGTGTTTGTGAACTTATTTAGTATCCTACATAGCATCATATAAATTTGCCCTCATGATGATCATACTTTATCTCAATCAGTGAAACAAATCTATAATCCCACCTAACAGTCCAACTAACTCCTGGGTTAGCCCTATTAATAACGAAACAACGTCGACAAAACAAACGAAGCTCGAAAAGACGTAACAAAAATCAAACAATCATCATCAGAAAGAGACAAGTCGCTAAGGCATCAATTCCACCATCACAAGGTTCGTGCCAAGAATTTGTCTCTTTAGAATCTTCTTATGTCCGAGTTGTCAGTCTTCATCCGTCTTCCTATCTGAGAGTGAAACGAAATCACTATCTTGAGTTTGGTTCCTCAAGCCTTCTGTAGTTCCTTCTTGGAATGTGACTGAGTAATGTGAATCTCTGGTACGGTCTTTAATCTCCTCATCATCCAGTCTGCTTCCACTCTCAATTCATCTTAGTACAACCAAGATGAATAGGGAAGTGAGACTGTATGTTCTTCATCAGCTCCAGGTTCGCCGTCTTGACTAGGCTACTGCATTTTGTTCGTCCACTCTTCCGTCTTGCGAGGAATGTCGTCAACCCTACAGGGTAGTCACCGTTGTTTGTCATCTTCAGGTTCTATCCAACTCCATCCTCCGGTGGAAAACTTTGTGGTTCAACAAGGATCATATCCGAAATTTCAGGGTGCCAAACATAATTCATATGAAAATGTGCATCTCTTGGCGGACAAAATAGGTGTAAGAGAACTTCATAACCGCGAAAGTAACGTACGAGTCTCCAGAGCAAAGATGATAACAAAAGTTTAATGATCGGGAATCATGGTAAAGGATTTTCAAAATAATTCAAAACACCAAAGGTGAGATATAATCGTCAGCATCTCGAATGCTTAAGCAATCAAAACTCATGTCAGGATCAAATCGAAGTTGACTCTCCAAGGAAAGACAGGTCAACCTAGCAGACCTTTATCGTTCAAGGTGAAAGGAAATACTCTTATACTCGTGGTTAAACACCACCCCACTTCTCAGAGATGGAAGAGACGAGTAAAACAAAATCAAATAAAGTCGGAATACTTATAGAGGATTTATCAAAAGCAAGATACGAACATAGAGTGCATCAAACACGTCATCTCCATGTAGATTCTCAGAATGCCCAACGAGACGTCAAAAGGATTAACAAATAGATCAGGGATCGAAGATAAAATCAAAATAGCGTTATGCATTATCATGCAATCTTAAATGCCTTCCAAATTACTAGTGGTAAACTTAGGTGGTACAAATAGACCGGACAAACAACTAGTAGGCTGTACATATTAAGGTTTCCAAGGCATAAAAAACTTGAAAATTCTGCCATCTTTGATACTTGGATGTTGTAGCCTAAATATTCGCACACATATCTGCCACTTTTCTTCCTTATTCTCTCAATACAAATGCTACATAATTCTTATAACAGATAGTCAACCTAAGCCTAAGATAAAATAAGCTAATCCAAGCAAACCTTAATACCTCTTTTGCTCTAATTATTCGCAAAAACAACACAGCATGTTCTTCCTTATTCTATCAATACAAATGCAACGCAATTCTTATAACAGATATGCAACCTTGATAGGTGAGTTCATACATAGTCGATATGATGCCGATACAAAAATTGCCTAATGGCTATAAAAAAATTGCCTAGGCTAGCATCATATTACATATTAACCATACTTAAAGCATAACCATTACTAAAATACCCTGCCAATTGAAACTAAAAATAGAAGATGGCCAAAAGATACCACAACAATAGCCTAGACTTTCTCAAACCAGGCCAGATGATGCTGCTTCTCTTCCCTCCCTTCACGTGCCAATTCCATCAACCCAATTAGATCGGCAAGAATTTTCTTATTTGTTGCCAAAGTCTCCTTCATAAACCTCAACCCATCAGCACCTTCATCGTGAAAAGGGCAAAAATGTTCCCCTTCTTCAATTAGCTTTTCAAGGCGCCTAATCTCCTTAGCTAGGTGATCACGTTTTTGCCCTAGCAACATAATTAAGCCATCAATTTCAGTGTATTGTTGGCTGAAAAGCAGGAGGAAGACATCGTCAAGATCATCAGACTCAGCGATTTGCTTTAATTGTTGAAATTTAGGAGTGGAAGCAGCAGCATATGGTGTAGGTGGCGATGCCATTTTAATAGGGATGGTTAGGTTGAGAGTTTGAAAGAAAAGGAAGACACTGTGTAACTCTTGACCCTAACTATAAGCATTTATATTTGTTCATCCACCACTCAAACGGCAAAATACTTAATTGCACAAAATTCAATATATATACTTTAGATAAAAAAAAAGTATATATACTATGTACTAAACAAATTAAACATATATACTTACATTAAAAACTATGTACTAAACCTTTTTTAACAAACAAAAAAAAAATATAAATACTATGTACTAAACAAATGCAATCTACATACTTAAATTATTAAAAGTATAAAAACTAAAAGTATAAGAAGTAGTAAAAGTTTTAAAACTAATAAGTGAAGTGTGTTTGATACTCTTTGTATATATTATAAGTTTAAAAATTATTAAAAGTATTAAAAGTATAAAAACTAAAAGTATATGATACGCGCTATATATACTATAATATATAATATAATAGACGTGATCGTTTCCGAAGTAAGCACGGGCAAGTACGTTCCTCGGGTCGTAATCCCAACGAAGGCTGAAACTTGGTTCGTAGGTTCGTGTTCGCGATTCGTGAAGTGAATGTGAGGGGTTTAAGGGGAACCCTAAGCTAAAATTACACTACGGAAATAAAATAATACCAACAAGAAAGCACGTAAACCTAAATCTTAATTAAAACCTAAAAACGTAATTAAAACACAAAATAAACGCGAACGCGCAAGATAAAAAGTGAATTTAAAGCTACACTTATTCTACGGGGATGAAAATAATTTTCCTACTTACTAAAAGACAAAATAAAATTTTAAGAGAAAGAAAAATATTTTTTTGGCTTTTTATTTAATTATTATTAATTAAAAACTACTTTTAACTTTTTAATTATACTAAAATAATATTTAATATGAAATAAAGCTAGAAAAATAAAAATTTAATTTTTATAATTCTAAAATAACCTAATAATAATATTAAAACAGAAAAATATTTTTTTGATTTTTTATGAATTACTATTAATTAAAAAGGATTTAAAAAGGCTTTAAAACTAGTTTTAATTAAAATAAATAGTAAATGACTTAAGAAAATTATGAAATTTTTCAGAGAATTCTAAAATATTATTAAGAACCTAGGAAAAATAAAATTACTAAATTTAGAACCCTAATAAGCTATTTTGGGCTGATAAGCAGTTAGGAAATAAGCACTTTTTAAGCAAATAAGCACTTTAGAGAACCAAACTTTCACAAGAGCTTTAATACACTTTATTAAGCACAAATAAACAAGAAAAACATATAAATTAAGCCAATAAGCCCTATTTGCAACTTATCCTTTTTGACAGAAACCTAACCTAAGGACCTATCTTTTCAGCTAAATTATAAGCTACCTATAAGCTATTAAGGGGAAAGAGTGGGGGCAAAAGGAAGAACACCTAGTAGAGACCCTAAAAAACTAAAAAGCCCTAATTCTAATGACCAATTGCACCTCTAATTTTGGCCTAGATTAGCAGCCTTTAGACTGTTCTGAACCATCAGCTGACTTCTTAATTGCACCTGTACTTTGACCAAATTGAATTTCCACTGATCAAATCCTATCCTAAATGAAGTATTAAGCTAATTTGTGAATTGGTTTACCTAAATGCACCCTAATTCTAGCACTATGCAAGATTACAGATTCACCTAAACACTATGGAATACAGTAATGCAAGTTAAAGCTAATGTTGACTTTTTTTTTTTCGTTTAAAATTTTTCAAATTTTTCGGAAAATCGGGGTTGCGTGAGTACTCGGCAAAAATGCAAGGCAAAAATCGAATCGAAAGATTCACCCCCCCAAACTAAAGTGAAACATTGTCCTCAATGTTTCGAAGGTAAGGGTAACCTACGTAAATCTAAAGCCGTTTATTAGGTATGCCAAATAGATAAACGTTAGTCGAAACGATAAGGATATGAGAAGTATCGAAAAATGAGACTCGAGTGAAGGAAGAGCAGCATGACGAGCACGAGAGTCTTCATTTTCAGGCGATCTGGACATAAAACACAAGCACAAAACAAAACACGAGAAAATAGAAGAGGGAACCCTCCTCATGGTTATTTATTAGTAAAAAGAAAAGAAAAATGATAAGCATGGGGTGCCTCCCACGAAGCGCTTGTTTATTATCGAGTCGCGTAGCTTAGACTCGCCCCGAATTTAGTGAAACACACGGCATGAAAAGAGATGATGCCGGGATCAAAAACAACATCCTCACTTCCGGTGAAGTAAAGGATTGGAGAAGTAGCAGTAAATTTGAAGAATGGTAGAAAGATTTTTATCACAATTAAGATCAATTCTTCATTTTCAAAATAAAATTTTCCAATTCTCTTGTTTTGAATGTCATCGTTAAAGCTCATTTGTGTATTTTCAAAAACTTTGGGCGGGAGGGATGGTGTAATTTCGTTAGTAAGTACGTCTCCCCCCAGACTAGAATCTTTCTCAATATCGAAATAGAAACGATCATACTCCGGATGAGATATGTCATGAGAGAGTTCACCGGAGAAGTCCTCGGGATCGAGATCAAAATGAAACGACTCATATTCGGGAGGAGAGGAATAAGCAAGAGAAGTGGTACTGCCACGACTCGTCTCGTCCGTATGATCAAAGCAAAAGGCTTCATAAGCCGGGAGAGAAAGATCGGGATGAGAAGTGGGATTGCCACTTAAAGATTCGATCTTAGAAATGAGAAGATATACTTTCGAAAGTTTTTCACGAAGAGCTTCGTCTTTAATCTCGTCATCGTTTTCCTCTTCTAAGCTGACGAGCTCAGAAGGTAAGTCGTCGAAATAATCGATGTCTCCACAAGATAAAGAATCGTAATCATTGTCGGAATCGGAGAACATCTCTAAACGATCATTAGATTTATCAATAGAGAATAATCCACACTCTTCTGTCGTATCAAAAGTATATTTTTCAAGATCGGGTAAAGAAAACTTGAGCTCGGGCTCCAAAGGATCTGACGGCTTAATAAAATCATCTGGAGATTCCTTGATCTCATAATTCTTTTCCTTAGAATGTTCATCCTCATCACTTTCACTGTCGTAGGAATATGAATAGTCATTTGTGAGAGGAAGACCTGGTCCTAGCTGATGATTGTGAGTGATATAATTAAGGACCTCAGTTTGTTTATTTTCTACGGAAACTCTCTCGAAGTAATGATCACTCATCATAATGGGAGAGTCATACTGAACTTCAGTATCCCATTGATAATGATGAAGTGTCATATTTTCAATCAAATCGTAAGCTTCTTGAGGGGTTTTTCGCATGAAAGCTCCGCCGGCTGCCAACATAATTTTGTCACGATCACTTGGAGTTATACTATTATAAAAGGTTAGGATCTGATCGAGAAGCAAAATATTATGATCTGGACATTTTCTTAACAACGATTTGAATCTTTCCCAAGCTTCGAATAATGATTCCATAGGAAATTGCCGGAAATTCAAAATATCTCTCCTAAGTTGTATCATTTTAGAACGTGGAAAGTATTTTGAGAGAAACTTGACAAACATCTCTTCCCAGGAATTGATTGAATGTGTTTTAAGGGTGTAAAACCATTTTCAGCATCGTGGGATAAAGAGAATGGGAAGAGATTCAAACGGATGCTGTCAAGAGAAACTCCATTTTGTTTCATGGATTGAGTGATGGCTAAGTATTTGTTTAAATGTTCGTTTGCATCCTCATCTCGGAATCCGTGAAATTGGCAATTTTGCCGGACTAGTCGAACCATATGATTTTTCAATGTGAAGTCGGTTCCCGGAGCTGATGACGGAGTGATCGGTCCTCCTCTATTGATCAACGTAGGACGATAGAAATCCTCCATGGTCCGAGGATCATGGGGATAAGATGGTAGGAAATCGATCATTTTGAAGAATTAAACGATACAGAGGGTTGAAGAAGAAGAATTAAACGAATCAGAGAATGACGAAGATTCTTTTTTTTTTGGTTTTTTGAAAACATAAAAGAAAATGAAAATTAACTTAGAGGTTAAATTCTTTTTTGGGTTTTTTTAAGTATTTTAAGTTTTTAAAGACGAAAACAAAAACAAGTTATTATACTTTATTTTATCTTTGGTAATCACTAAATTAAACGTTTCTCTTTTCTCTTGAGCTTACGCGCGGCGAGGCGGGAGAACGAGGTGTACGGGGTACTCAAGTGTACAGTGTACTTAAAAACCTGCTCTCTTCAGTCTGCAATTTAATGTCAAGACTTCTGTATTCCTCGTTTATTCGGTTGTAAAACTCAAAATAATCGGAAAAACGAGTAACCTCGCGATTTCTTTTGTTCGTTATTTGGGCACGGTTTACAACACTCCCGCAGAAGTGAGGTTCCTTTTTAGAGTGTATTATGCTAAAACACTTTCTACAAGTGTTCGATAACTAACTACTTATTATTTATTTACAAACGAAAATACGTAACTTCCGAGGAAGGGTCTTCAAATCACAAAACAACGAAACGAAATCGACGTACACGTTTCAAGCCTTCCCCGGCAGCGGAGCCAAAATTTTGATACACGCTATATATACTATAATATATAAGATAATAGACGTGATCGTTTCCGAAGTAAGCACGGGCAAGTACGTTCCTCGGGTCGTAATCCCAACGAAGGCTGAAACTTGGTTCGTAGGTTCGTGTTCGCGATTCGTGAAGTGAATGTGAGGGGTTTAAGGGGAACCCTAAGCTAAAATTACACTACGGAAATAAAATAATACCAACAAGAAAGCACGTAAACCTAAATCTTAATTAAAACCTAAAAACGTAATTAAAACACAAAATAAAAGCGAACGCGCAAGATAAAAAGTGAATTTAAAGCTACACTTATTCTACGGGGATGAAAATAATTTTCCTACTTACTAAAAGACAAAATAAAATTTTAGGAAAAAGAAAAATATTTTTTTGGCTTTTTATTTAATTATTATTAATTAAAAACTACTTTTAACTTTTTAATTATACTAAAATAATATTTAATATGAAATAAAGCTAGAAAAATAAAAATTTAATTTTTATAATTCTAAAATAACCTAATAATAATATTAAAACAGAGAAATATTTTTTTTGTTTTTTTATGAATTACTATTAATTAAAAAGGATTTAAAAAGGCTTTAAAACTAGTTTTAATTAAAATAAATAGTAAATGACTTAAGAAAATTATGAAATTTTTCAGAGAATTCTAAAACATTATTAAGAACCTAGGAAAAATAAAATTACTAAATTTAGAACCCTAATAAGCTGTTTTGGGCTGATAAGCAGTTAGGAAATAAGCACTTTTTAAGCAAATAAGCACTTTAGAGAACCAAACTTTCACAAGAGCTTTAATACACTTTATTAAGCACAAATAAACAAGAAAAACATATAAATTAAGCCAATAAGCCCTATTTGCAACTTATCCTTTTTGACAGAAACCTAACCTAAGGACCTATCTTTTCAGCTAAATTATAAGCTACCTATAAGCTATTAAGGGGAAAGAGTGGGGACAAAAGGAAGAACACCTAGCAGAGACCCTAAAAAACTAAAAAGCCCTAATTCTAATGACCAATTGCACCTCTAATTTTGGCCTAGATTAGCAGCCTTTAGACTGTTCTGAACCATCAGCTGACTTCTTAATTGCACCTGTACTTTGACCAAATTGAATTTCCACTGATCAAATCCTATCCTAAATGAAGTATTAAGCTAATTTGTGAATTGGTTTACCTAAATGCACCCTAACTCTAGCACTATGCAAGATTACAGATTCACCTAAACACTATGGAATACAGTAATGCAAGTTAAAGCTAATGTTGACTTTTTTTTACTATAATCCTACTAATTTAATGACTGATTGAACTTACTTATGCCTACTGTGGTGTATTTATGCAGAAACTACAGCAAGTGAACAACAAGAACACACATTACCCTTAAGATCCAAACACCCCTTAATGTGGCAGTTTATACTAACTTTTGTAGATTAAGGCTTCAAATAACCAAACTACTGATCACTTTATAATACTAGGCTATATTTAAAACTATTTTAACCAGAAAAGCAGACAGAGAACCACAAGAACTCCAATATGCAGATAAAGCTAAATTTGGGCAGTGAGATGCTAATGAAGGCTAATGCACTAATAAACTAAACACAAATACTAAACTGACTTAAAGGAACCTAGTGGAGACTAGCCAAGCTAACTGTAACACTAAGTAACACTATTAATACTGAATTAACCTATGACCCAAACACCCCTTCACAGCTTACTTGCACTAACCTTTCAAGTACTAGGCTTAAATTTACCAAATTGCTGATCTACCTCAGTTACCTAGCTAACTTAGAAGCTATCTGGACAGTAAAAACCTACTAAGCTTAACAAGAACACTATTGTGCAGTTTAGACTATATGAAGGCAGTATCACTATGAAACTAAACTAAGACAAGCAAGAGCATAACATAAGCACACATTTAAACTACAGTCAACTAGCATAAACTAAATAAGCAGATGAGACACAGAAGCTTAACTAATGTCTAGAGAAATGCAAGCTCTGACTAAAATGAAAAGAGAACATACCTTAATAGCAACTGATTTAGTAGAATGGCTAGTAGTAGTTAAAGTAAGGTCACAATAAGCACCAGTGAGCTTATGTGAACTTAAGGCAAGGGATATAACAGCTTGTACAAGCTTATGTCCCCTTGTTAAATAATTATTTTTTATTTTTATTATTATTATTTTTTTTTA
>LBNU01028219.1:12432-44343 GCA_014162995.1 Artemisia annua | reverse complement strand
ATATATATATATATATATATATATATATATATATATATATATATATATATATATATATATATATATATATTGTTTGTGCCATAAATATTTTTGCAAGCATTCCATATCTCGATTTCTTTTATGACTTCAAAACGAGGGGGAGTATTCGTCAAGGGGGAGCTCCAAGCTAACCGGGATAACCTTTTTGATGCTAACAAAAAGAGGGAGAATTGATATAAACTCACAAAATACTTGTATATATACTAATTTTTGTTTTAATGAGTTTAGATTTTTTAATCATCAAAAAAGGGGAGATTGTTGATATAAATAATGCATAAAAACGTTGTTTATATTTTTCGGTATCTCTACGTTTTGACGATCACAAAATGTAAAATCATTAAACGTAAGATTACTATGTAAACAAGTATTAAGTTAGTTTATATCATTTTATCCAACTAAATCACTTAAGGTATGAATAAACAAGTGCTTAATACATTTCATGATCAAAGGGGTATTTAATTAATTATTACAAAGTTTATTAAATAATATAAACATATTATATATTTTTGAAGAACACTTTTGGTAATAAAGGAAAATGTTTAAATCATGCTAAATATATGAATTCAAATTTTTAACCAAAATCAGTTAGTTTTTCACCAAATAAACTTTCCCCAGAAAAAGACAGAATCTGGCCGTTACAGGTGGCCGGCCCCCTTAATTATACGGGGCGGCCCCCTTAATTTTAAGGGGGCCGGCCTCCATTTAAGGGGGCCGGCACGCTCCCTGTGTCAGATTCTTTTGCCTATAAATACCACCTCAAACCTGGTATTTTTTCTCACCTTTGCACTAAAATTTTCAGATCCAATCCTCTCTAAACATCTTTCAAAACCCTTTGATCATAATATTATTAATCCTTGTTTCAAGTGATTCAATCCCTCCTCACCCATCCTCATCCAAAGTGCAAGAGAAGAATACTCCTTCAACATCAAGTTTAAGAAGTATTGTAGATTAGTAGTGTATATTGTGTATATCATTTGTGAAGGTGTGGTGTGCTTGTAATTAGATAGATCTAGGTGTGTTAGTTGTGAATAGAAGTTTTGTAAAGAAGAAGAAGTAGTGAAGTAGTGAAGTGGTGTGAAGTAGTGAAGAAGTTGTGGAGTGTATAAGTTGTGTAGAAGTCGTGCTAAGTTGTGTAGTGGTGTGAGATTGGGTCTAGCTAGAATTAGAACCCGACATTTAGCTTAGTGTCGTAAATTGGTGTAAGCAAAAGTTGTGTAAGGTTTTCTCCGCCTTAAGGGAGCTTGTTGACATAGTGAAGAAAGCTCCCGAGTTAGGTGCTCGGGGAGTGGAGTAGGACGAAGAGGAGATTCGTAGCTGAACCACTATAAATCCCTTGTCTCATGGTGCTATCTTTCTACCTTTATTTCCTTACTTATTTACTTGCATGTTTCATATTATATTAGTATACTTTGTTGTTAATAATTGCAAGTTGAGATCACATAAAATTGGAATCGAAGTTTTCATAACCAAAGTTTTATAAATTAAAAAGACGTAAAACTATTCAACCCCCATTCTAGTTTTCCACAAAGTGGTCTTTAGAGTGTTTGGGCATTCTTCTGCTGTTTCTAGTTCTAATAATCATATAACAAGCTGTTTGGGTGAACAATTGGAATGTAAATACCTTAAAGACCACTTATTTACATCTAAGTTTGTAATTTTGATTATTCATAGTTACATAATGACTTGCAAACCGCACACCCCAATACCCTAAAAGAAAGAGGGTGAACAATTGGAATGTAAATATCTTAAAGACCTTCGACTTCTTTTCGAGGTTATTGAGAGTTCTTGTTAGTGAAGCTTTGATACCATCTATATGGGTACCACCATCAACTGTACGTATGTTGTTGGCATATCCTAGCATTGTATCTGAATATGCATCCGAACACCTATGTGAAAATAGAATGCCCCCAACCAGATTAGATAAATCCCAGTGAAACACATACATTTTTATAAATACCTCTGCAAAATGTGAAACGTTTTATGGATCAATTGGTGTGAAGGAGAAATAATGTGAAGGGGTATATGAAGGGAAGGGGGAAGGTGAAGATTTAAAAATGTAGATGGAGGCAGATGAGAAGATTAAATGAGCATGTTACTTTTTCATTATCTTTTTTTTGGTAAAAGGTCAACGACTCGGTAAATATACTTTTTCATTATCTTAACTACGTATAATATAAAAATGGTCAACATTGGAAAAGTGAAAAGCCAACGTTTGTGAAATGTTGAAAAACTTAATAAAGAAAACTTAATAAAGGTTGGTGAAAGGTTGAAAAGTGAAATGTTGAAAATCAAAGGTGAGAGAAATATTGACAATGTTGAAAACTTAATTTAGGAAACTATTAATAAAACTGAAACACAAAACACGGTTAATAAGTAATTTAGGAAATTATTTAATTCACTTGAAACTGAATGCATGAAAAAAAAAAGGTTAACTTGGCTATTAACAAACACGCTTTAGCGGGCTACAAACCTAGCTTTTAAAATTCATACTACCTCATAAAACAAACACGCTCCTTTAGGGGTGAGCAAAACCGCCCGAGTCTCGACAACCGACCCGATCCCGACATAAACCGATAGTCCCGAAACCAAATAATAGCTTCTCGGGTCGGGAGTCGAGATGGATTTTTAGCATTTTCGGGATTCGGGACGGGCCAAATACCGAAAAAATACAAGCAAAAACCGACTTCTTTCGGGATGGGTCGGGATCGGGACGGGACGGGCCAAAAAACCGACTACTTTCGGGTTGGTATTCGGTTTACAATTTAGGTGACTTTCGGGATCGGGATTAGTCGGGACGGGTCGGGATCCGGCCCGATGCTCAGCCCTACGCTCCTTACCTGCATTCTCTTGCTCTCACTAGGTTAACACAAACACATCTCTCTCTCTCTAAACCACCAACTCTTTCCACCTTTGACGAGTTCGCCGCCACCACTTTCATCTGATTCCGCCGCCGCTACTGCCACCAGTTTTATTGACCGGTATTGGTGGTTTTGGCTGGTGTTTTTGGTTTAGGTTGGTTTGGCCGTGGTCTTTGTTTCTATGGTTAGTGCTTTAGACCCAATCTTGATGCAAACAAGCTAAGTGCTTTGTATCATTGTAAAACATATCCCAAAACAGGAAAGTATGCGTTTATGCAAAGGGACCTTTGACTTTGTTTGACTAATAAGGGAGTAAACCTGTTACATGATTAGAGAAGACGTAAACACGGATTATGGTCATATGAATACTTTCATTTGATGTCACGTGAATTATATGAGTCCCTTAGGTTTAGAAAAGCCTTGGCTAGAGGCGTTTATCAAAATACTTGAGTTGGCGTTTTGCCAAAAACGAGAGGTTGTAAATTTGGATCCCTCTAATTCTAAAACTCGTTTCGAGTGTTCCAAATGAAGCACATAACATATTCATACCTGTATTGAAAGATCCACAATTGTCGAGTAAGGGGAAAGCCGACTTTCAAAATTCTTCCCGATCCATACAGAAGGCTGGCGCGCTGCTGGCACGTCGGAGCGCTGGCAGCGCGCCAGACCCAGTTATTGGATCGGAAGAACTTTGGCTGACGTTTGTAATTTTATGTGTTGCGAAGGTTTATTTGTCATCATTAAAGCATAAGAAGACCTAATAAATATTGTCCCCACACACTTAATTGTTACGGTATTAATAACATATTTGTAAACTTTTTCTCTTAAAATATGTCATCAATTTTAAAATGCTTAAACTTCTCATGAAAATCTAGATTAACGACTATTTGAATAACTGCACTATTATCAAAGTTATAGGTAAAAGCTTTTCCACACCCAAATTTTAAAAGATTACTAACCAAATTATTTCACAAGTAGAAGAAGTCATTGCTCTGTATTCTGCCTTAATAGAAGACTTTGACAAAGTAGCTTGCTTCTTATTTTCTCAAGATACCAAAATTACCATAAAAAACACCAAAACAGTAACACACTTCCTAGTGATTGGACATTTTGCCTAGTCAACATCCACAAAGCATTTTAAACTAGGACTATCATCTTTACTAAACTAAATACTAGAACCAGGAGAGGTTTTAAGATATCTTAAAGCTCTAAATGCAGTACCAACATGAGATTGTATAAGAAATATCAGGTCTTGTTATAGTCAAATAAATCAGTTTCCTAACTAATTTTTGAAATATCAAATACGGCCGACTTAGGTAAACCGTGTTGACTTGGATTACATGAAACTCGGTGAGTAAAACTCGGTTTTAAAGCCTCGAAAAACTAGTTCAGTTTGACCCATTCTTTAGTCGAAAGCGGTTCAACCATTCGGATCAAACCGTGTTTCAAAACATTCCCTCCACCCTTATTTTTAAAAATCTTAGAGTAAATTACACCGTTCGTCCATGTGATTCGGTCCAAATCCCTAATTGAGTCCATATATTTTTTTTTGCATAATTGATCCTTATTATCAAACAATGTAACACCGTTCGTCCTTATCACCCAATTTAGTTATCTTCTCCGTTAGCTCGCAATTGTCAAGTGGCAACATTAGTCCATTAACCAAACGAGCATTTGCAACGTTAGTCCTTTATAGTAACGGTCGTTTCTAATTAAATCAAAATATGGTTTTCTTAACGTTTTTGTCCGCTTTATACGTTTTCATCCGTTTTTATAAATTTTCACCCATTTTCTTATGTTTTTTCCATTTTTATAGGTTTTCATACGTTTTTATCCGTTTTTATACGCTTTCGTCCATTTTTATACATCTTATACGTTTCCATATTTTTTTTATCCATTTTTATCTTTTTTATATGTTTTTCATACATTTTAATACGTTCTCATCCATTTTTATACGTTTTTATACATTTTATCCGTATTTATATGTTTTCACTCGTTTTTATACATTTTCGTCTGTTTTTATACATATTCATTCGTTTTTATATGTTTTCGTCCACTTTTCTTACTTTTTTTTTTATCCATTTTTGTCCGTTTTGATACGTTTTCATCCATTTTTATTACGTTTTCATACATATTCGTCAGTTTTATCCTTTTTATACATTTTCTTTTGTTTTTATATGTTTACTTGTGTTTTATTCGTTTTCATCCGTTTTATCCGTTCTCTTACGGTTTTATTTGTTTTATCCGTTTTTATACATTTTTGTTTATTTTTATATGTTTTCGTTATTTTTTATACGTTTTCGCTCATTTTCATACGTTTTTGTCCATTTTATACGTTTTCGCCTGAATAAACACGTATGAAAATGTAAAAAAACGGATGAAAACGTATAAAAACTGACCAAGATGTAAGAAAAACGGGAAAAACTGTATAAAAACAGGCAAAATGAGACAAAAGCATATGAAAACTTAAGAAAAACGGATGGAAACATATAAAAATGGATGAAAACGTATAAAAATTGACAAAAACGGGCAAAAACGGACAAAAGCGTATGAAAATGTAAGAAAACGGGTGAAAAGGTATAAAAATGGTCGAAAACTTATAAAAAAGGACGTAAACGTAAAAAACGGACAAAAACGGATAAAATCGTAACAGGACGTATAAAAACGGATGAAAAACATATGAAAATGTATAAAAGTATATAAAAATGGACGAAAACGTATAAAAACTCGTAAAAACGGACGAAAACGTATAAAAACGAATAAAAATGTATGACAACGTAAGAAAAAGTGTAAAAATGTATGAACACGTAAGAAAAAAGGACAAAAACGTATAAAAACGGATGATAATGTTTAAAAACGGACAAAAACGGGCGAAAACGTATAGAAATGAACGAAAGCGTATAAAAACGTTAAGAAAACCAAATTTTGAGTTAATCATAAACGATCATTAGTATAAAAGACTAACGTTACAAATGATCGCTTGGTTAATGGACTAACATTGCCACTTGACGACTAAGAGCTAACGGAGAACATAACTGAATTTGGGGATAAGGACGAACGGTGTTACATAGTGTAATTATAAGAATCCATTAGGCAAAAAAAAGAAAGATGAGGACTCAATTAAAGATTTGACCCAAATGATAGGGACGAACAATGTAATTTACTCGAAAGTTTCTGAGGGGTTTAAGAGATATCTTTGATGACACGCATGGTAATCACGTGAAGCAAAAGTACCGGTTCAATTTCCAAACCGTGATCTCGGCGCCAATCACATAACGACATAAACCACCACCCGATAAGCATTTCATCAAACATGTGGCACTCATTTCCCTTTTCAAATCCCAACACACTCTCCCTTCGCTCCATTTCCCACCTCACACACACTCTCACTCAAACCCTCACACACTAAAAACACACACACAGTAACTGATAGCAATGCCGATCACCGCCGGTATCGGAACGTCAATATTCACACCTCCGTCACTCTTCCGCCTCACCGTCGGCCGTACAACTGCCTCGCCGTCGTTCACCACCGCACGAGCACTTAAAACACGACGAAATGCTTACGTCATTAAAGCGTTATCTACAACAACTGAATTTAAAGATCTAAAGGTATAATTATATAGTTAAAGCTTGTTTAATAGTTTTATAATTAAAGCTTGTTTTGATGTTATTATTTATTTATGTATATGATGGTGTAAATCTGATGTAATTAAAGCTTATATAATACTATTTTCGTGTCAATAGGGTGATTATGTATATAAGTGTATAAATTTACTGTTATTAATGTTTATATAATGTTATGTTTGTGTCCGTAGGCTGATTTTTGATAATACTTATTTTATGTAATTTTTCGTCAATTTTTGTGTTAATAGGTTTATTATGTATATAATTGTATAATGTTGTGTAATGGAAGGTTGCTAAATGTTTTTTAATACAATTATTGTGTTGTTAGGTTAGTACGATTGCTACGAAGCCGATAGAAGGACAGAAAACCGGAACTAGTGGTTTGAGAAAGAAGGTGAAAGTGTTTATGGAAGAGAATTACTTAGCAAACTGGATTCAGGTATAAATTTATTTGCGAACCGTTAAATTACCAGCAACACAGGCTAATGCAGACGCCTCTCCGTATAAATTTAACTTGTTTATTAGCGCTAAGGTTTAAAAGTGTGTGATTAGTAGTTAGTTTTAAAATGTGTTTGTTTATGTGTTTGTAATTAGGCGCTGTTTAATTCGTTGCCACCAGAGGATTATAAGAATGCGTTGTTAGTATTAGGAGGTGATGGGAGGTATTTTAATAAAGAAGCTGCTCAGGTGAGTTGTATTTTTTCTATAGTGTTTGATAATAATAATGGGGCTTGTGAAGTGATTATAGTGTAAATGTTTTGCTGATTAATGTATTGGTTTTAAATGTAGTTGATTATTAAAATCGCTGCTGGAAATGGAGTTGGTAAAATTTTGGTCGGCCAGTGAGTTTCTTCATACTTAAATCGTTATTATCATGCAGCTAGAGATATAAACATTGTCGTGTGATCATTTGATTATGCATCAATATGTTTCTGTTTATGAAAGTTAAGATATAAACATTGTCGTATGAGCTTACTGTTTGTTAGCCCAACTTCTGTTTTGTGTTTTGTTTGTGAAACTTCAGTATTGTGAATTTAAAGTCAAATGCCTTTCACCGAAGGGAATGCACATTTTTGAATTTATGATGCATTTTATTTGTGTTTATTATCATTGTATCATGACCTTTTGATGCTGTTATTGAAGGGAAGGTATTTTGTCTACGCCTGCTGTATCTGCTATTATAAGGAAGAGAAAGGTAAGTGCTCATTCATGTTTGCTTTCGATGGGAATTCTATGAATATTACATTCAAAGGTGCCATTGGATTTTACAGGCAAATGGTGGTTTTATAATGAGTGCAAGCCATAATCCTGGTGGGCCTGAATATGACTGGGGTATTAAGGTGAATATTTGGTGCTTGTAATCTTCTTATCCTGTCCTTCTTGGCTGTGTATCACAGGGTTTGTTCGTACAGCTTATTTAGGATGTTATTAGCCGATGTTATGACCACCCTAGGCTGTAGCTTCTTTATATCTCTGTTTCCTGCTTAATTTTACCATCACCTTTTAAGTCCACAGTTTAATTGATATATAGTCTTTCTCCTTGAAGATGTTTCGGCGTATAACCTATGTACAATAGCTTCACAAATAAGTAGTTGCTGACGCTTGTTGTTGTTGCTTTTACAGTTCAATTACAGCAGTGGACAACCTGCTCCCGAGTCCATCACTGATCTGATTTATGGGAACACACTTTCTGTATGTTATCTTCTCTCTATGTATGTTCATGACTTCATTGGTGCATTATGTTGTGTGTACTATAGATTGCTCCTTGTTACGTTTCCGATTAAGACAAAGTTCTGTAGTATATGACTTGTCTGTGAAACAAACCTTAGGTAAAAAGAAGTTTTGGTAGGCGTTGATGAGAAAAACTGGTCTTAAGTTCTCTGAGAATTTACTTAGCTTTTTGCAGACTTTCTTTAAAATCCATATTTTGGAAAAATCAACTTCTTTTGACTATAGAAAAATTATGTAGTAATTTCGTTATCATTTTGAAGTACGTTCTCTTCACATGTCGTAGACCATTTTAAAAATGTCTTGGATACCTTTGGCCTGCGACATAACAATTTTTACAAAATGAAATTGAGACAATTAGTAATTTAGATTTGCATATATGCCAAAACGGGTTGGTATATAATTCTTTTCAGGGGCAATTTCATATCCCCCCTCCTTTTAGTTGGAAATTTCATATATGCCCAAACATGCATTAAAAACATTGTACATTATGCATTTAATACTTGCACTTTGGGTATATATGAAATTAATCATTAACGTAGGGTGATATATGAAATTAATCCTTCTTTTTATTGGTTGTATGATTTATGCTTGTAAGTATCTTATTTCTAAGTTAGTTAATGATATGAATCTTGATCCAGATGACATGCTCAGTGAAGACAAATACAATTAGACTAGTTGTAAAGGACCCAAGTGACCTGCATCTCACCTGCCACCTCAACGACCTACTTAGGTAGTGTTTGATAACAACTTAAAGTGTCTTAATTGAAAAATAAGTAAGTTAATTAAGTCACCAAATGGATGTTTGTTTAGCGCTTAAAACTAACATATGACCTTCTAGAAAAAGCCAGGGAGATGAGGGTCTCCAAATTAAGTCCATCCCTTTTATCTAATTTTACATATTTACCCTCTTACTTTTTAACCTTATTTCAAATAAAAGGGTATAACAGTAATTTTTCTAATTCAGACGCTTTATTCAGCACACAAAACAAACAACCATTTATTCATCTACAAACAGACAACATATATCTAGAGAGACACTTTAATTTAACATGACTTAATAATAAAACTAAATAAACAGTCCCTAAGGGCTAGGATGCACGGAAACGCCGCCGGGATGCCGTATCACGTACCCGAAACGTTTCGGAAACGGGAAACGCCGGGAAACGTGGGGAAACGCCTGGGAAACGTCCCCGGGAAAAGTGAAAACGTTTCTTCAATTGGGGTATGCCGATCCTTATCTAGGAAACGTTTGGTGAAACGTTTCTGGCTCAAAAAGTCACGTTTCCTATGCCCAGACAACATGAAGAAGCAGATCTCAAAATGGAGCATGTAGCTTGAGGAAGAAGATGATAGGTGAGAGAGAAAGAGTAAATGAAATCAAAAAGTTAGTACGTAGGGTCACCACGTTTATAAAGAAGCAGTACATTATTTTAATTTTTTCAGGTACAACAAATATACGACCACTCAACAATTGATATTTTGACTTACCCTCCTACTTTTAACTCTTTAAACAAAGTTTTGGGTTATTTGTTTAGTTTACTTTCTTACTTATTTGACTTATATTGGTACAGTGATATTCATTGTAGGATATTGAACAAAGTAACATATTAAAAGTAACATATTTTTTAGCAGATGATACTGTTTGATGTTTAGCTAAACAAAAGATAGATTAGCAAATTGAATTGGTACTTTTAAATTGATTTAAAAAATCATCTAATTGATGTTTTTTTACTTAAATATTTTTTGGGAAGACAATTTGATGGTTAAGCATTTTTTATTGATGATTATGAGTAATATTTGTTTGAATTTTTGAATATTATGTAATATTTTTTTAAGACAATTTGCCATATACTAAAATATTATAAAACACATAGACGTTTCCCTGCCGTACCCGTTTCTTGAATTTTAGGATGTTGCCGTTTCCCGGTACCCGTACCCGTCCCCGTCCCCGTTCCCGTTTCCGTCCCCGTGCAACTTAGCCTAGTGTAATAAGGCGACCTACATCACCTTTTTTTTTTCTTTTTTTTCCCCCTTCATTTTCAATTTTTTTTAACAATAAAATTAAAACTTCATTAATAATAAAAAAGCATTACATGATAATTCAAATAAAATAAAAACATTACAATAAAAATTAAAATAAAATGACAAATTTGTGTGCATTTGTTCGACGCGAAATGTGTTCCACTAAATATGCTTTAAGGCTTAGATAAGTTGTATGGTTATGTATCTCTCTAACGACTTCTAACGTTTCTTCATGCGTTCGTACCGAATCATAATCACGATGTTGCTCCTCCGGATATAAGTCGGGAGAGATTGCCATCCCTTTGTCTTTTAGAATCATATCATGTAATATGATGCATGTGTACATCATATCCATTATTTTACTTAGCATATCGGCCGTGGAGGATGTGCTATTACAACCCACTTTTTCTTTAGGACACAAAACGCTCGTTCCGCATCTTTCCTTCGTGTGCGTTCTTATACCTTATTTGCTTTGTATCATTTGACCCCGGCTATGAAATAGACTTCATAAGAATGCATGCCAAATCCATAAATCTTGGGAGGCAATCGCTTCGTATAAATGAATGGATCTGACGCGTTAACACCTATGCAGTATTGAGCACGCAATGCATTTGGGCAATTAGCCCACGACCAATCTGTACAATCAATGCTTCCTACCATCCCAGGAAACCCATGTTTTTGCTCATGAAAATCATAGAGTTTTTCTATATCAGGATATGTCGGCTTTCACAAAATCTCGTTTCCATATAATTCCATAATACCCTTAGAGAAAGCTTCAAGAGAATCACAAGATGTTTTCGCACCTATTTGGAGATATTCGTCTATAGCATCNTCTAATTTCCACATTGATACTTCCCAAAATCCAACTCTGTCACAATACTCTTTCCCATCGTCACCAAAATCAACCAAGTAAACCTCAAATCAACCGATATATAACAGCAAGTTTTTAATGTTACCAATTTTAAACGAAAACCATAACGGCAACCATTTATGTAAATGCCCACCAAAGCAATCAAAACAATAACATATCAAAATAACAACCTAAGTCGACCAAAAGGACCATTGCCGGGACCATTTGGTCTCGGCTTGGCTGCCCACGAACCAAAACCCATGGCCCTTGGCCTTGGGGTCTCGGCTACACAACTAAACACCCAAATCTAATCTTGAACCCATGTTTCACAGCAACGAACCAACAAAAACAAACCAAAACTGAAACAAATTAAAAACAGCAACAAGCACAACAATACCAAGAGCACGATAAGATAATAAACATCAAGGTGAACTTTGCGGAGACCAAGAGGGTCTCGGCTTGCTTTCTTTCTCGACCAAACCCACGGCCAAAGGGCCCTTGGGTCCTTGGTCATAACCACGTTAGCAGCAGCAACAATAAAAATGAATGAAAACATCAAGTACACCATGAGCTCTAGCTCACGGCTCGAACCCACTCGACACACAACCACACCCAAGCACGATACCATTTAGTTTTCATGTTTTCTTGACCCTTTTTATCTCATAAAAACGTTAACCCAACATCTTTGAACCCGAAATAGTAACAAAATCACGAGTTGACTCGTAGCCGAGTCAAACCCACGCGTGAAAACGCGTTTCCTACCTTTTTCTTCAACAGATCCGTAGGTTTAAGGTATAAAATATGGTGGTGGCAAGGTTGTGGTAGCGACGGTGTTCTATTAACAAGGAATTGATGTTTGATTTGGGCGCGTGGATGGTATCACAAGAAAGAGGGAGTCACAAGGTGTTGAATGGTTGTGGTGGCGGTGTGTGGTGGCCGGCGGTGATGGTGGTAGCAGGGTGGCAGCCGGCGGCTGTTAGTGAGAGAGAAGGGAGAGTGAGAGAAAGATGATGAAGATGATAATATGAAGTAGTGGTTTTAGGTTTAGGGTTATTATACCCGTAAATTGCAAAAAGGTCCCTATGTTTTATATATTTTCAAAAGGGTGCCAAAACATGGACTTACGGTGTAAAATCTTAATAAGCTTTCCCGAGAATACATACTTTATTCATGAAAATGCTAAACGTTGCAAACATAAAATTTTAATCGTCACCATTCACTTAAATACATTTTCCCATTGAATTTTGATAATAAGTACGTTTATAAAAACAACGCATGACCGTTTCTCATTAAATCCCGGCGCTCACTTCCCGAGCCCATATTTACTATCACAAATCCTCAATACACGTTTATATATATACGCCATCATTTTGAAATAGGTTTTATCCATAAAACGTGAATATAAATACGTCTCTATTTATTTTGCGTAACAAAACTTTATATATATATCGTATTATTAGGTTCCTGGTGCCAGAGTCGAAGTAGTGCCTAACTTAACGCAATAGGAATGGTCTAACGACAATTATTCCACACAAATAATCAACGATACGCATCACATACCACAAAATCAATCACCAATTCTCGTAATTTCTGAAAAACCGTTTCAATAATGCTAATGGTTCATTTTAATTATGTTTTCGCATTTTAAATCCAGTTTCAAATTTTACCAGTTGTCACATCCCCCCTCCTTTTAGTTGGAAATTTCATATATGCCCAAACATGCATTAAAAACATTGTACATTATGCATTTAATACTTGCACTTTGGGTATATATGAAATTAATCATTAACGTAGGGTGATATATGAAATTAATCCTTCTTTTTATTGGTTGTATGATTTATGCTTGTAAGTATCTTATTTCTAAGTTAGTTAACGATATGAATCTTGATCCAGATGACATGCTCAGTGAAGACAAATACAATTAGACTAGTTGTAAAGGACCCAAGTGACCTGCATCTCACCTGCCACCTCAACGACCTACTTAGGTAGTGTTTGATAACAACTTAAAGTGTCTTAATTGAAAAATAAGTAAGTTAATTAAGTCACCAAATGGATGTTTGTTTAGCGCTTAAAACTAACATATGACCTTCTAGAAAAAGCCAGGGAGATGAGGGTCTCCAAATTAAGTCCATCCCTTTTATCTAATTTTACATATTTACCCTCTTACTTTTTAACCTTATTTCAAATAAAAGGGTATAACAGTAATTTTTCTAATTCAGACGCTTTATTCAGCACACAAAACAAACAACCATTTATTCATCTACAAACAGACAACATATATCTAGAGAGACACTTTAATTTAACATGACTTAATAATAAAACTAAATAAACAGTCCCTAAGGGCTAGGATGCACGGAAACGCCGCCGGGATGCCGTATCACGTACCCGAAACGTTTCGGAAACGGGAAACGCCGGGAAACGTGGGGAAACGGCTGGGAAACGTCCCCGGGAAAAGTGAAAACGTTTCTTCAATTGGGGTATGCCGATCCTTATCTAGGAAACGTTTGGTGAAACGTTTCTGGCTCAAAAAGTCACGTTTCCTATGCCCAGACAACATGAAGAAGCAGATCTCAAAATGGAGCATGTAGCTTGAGGAAGAAGATGATAGGTGAGAGAGAAAGAGTAAATGAAATCAAAAAGTTAGTACGTAGGGTCACCACGTTTATAAAGAAGCAGTACATTATTTTAATTTTTTCAGGTACAACAAATATACGACCACTCAACAATTGATATTTTGACTTACCCTCCTACTTTTAACTCTTTAAACAAAGTTTTGGGTTATTTGTTTAGTTTACTTTCTTACTTATTTGACTTATATTGGTACAGTGATATTCATTGTAGGATATTGAACAAAGTAACATATTAAAAGTAACATATTTTTTAGCAGATGATACTGTTTGATGTTTAGCTAAACAAAAGATAGATTAGCAAATTGAATTGGTACTTTTAAATTGATTTAAAAAATCATCTAATTGATGTTTTTTTACTTAAATATTTTTTGGGAAGACAATTTGATGGTTAAGCATTTTTTATTGATGATTATGAGTAATATTTGTTTGAATTTTTGAATATTATGTAATATTTTTTTAAGACAATTTGCCATATACTAAAATATTATAAAACACATAGACGTTTCCCTGCCGTACCCGTTTCTTGAATTTTAGGATGTTGCCGTTTCCCGGTACCCGTACCCGTCCCCGTCCCCGTTCCCGTTTCCGTCCCCGTGCAACTTAGCCTAGTGTAATAAGGCGACCTACATCACCTTTTTTTTTTTCTTTTTTTTCCCCCTTCATTTTCAATTTTTTTTAACAATAAAATTAAAACTTCATTAATAATAAAAAAGCATTACATGATAATTCAAATAAAATAAAAACATTACAATAAAAATTAAAATAAAATGACAAATTTGTGTGCATTTGTTCGACGCGAAATGTGTTCCACTAAATATGCTTTAAGGCTTAGATAAGTTGTATGGTTATGTATCTCTCTAACGACTTCTAACGTTTCTTCATGCGTTCGTACCGAATCATAATCACGATGTTGCTCCTCCGGATATAAGTCGGGAGAGATTGCCATCCCTTTGTCTTTTAGAATCATATCATGTAATATGATGCATGTGTACATCATATCCATTATTTTACTTAGCATATCGGCCGTGGAGGATGTGCTATTACAACCCACTTTTTCTTTAGGACACAAAACGCTCGTTCCGCATCTTTCCTTCGTGTGCGTTCTTATACCTTATTTGCTTTGTATCATTTGACCCCGGCTATGAAATAGACTTCATAAGAATGCATGCCAAATCCATAAATCTTGGGAGGCAATCGCTTCGTATAAATGAATGGATCTGACGCGTTAACACCTATGCAGTATTGAGCACGCAATGCATTTGGGCAATTAGCCCACGACCAATCTGTACAATCAATGCTTCCTACCATCCCAGGAAACCCATGTTTTTGCTCATGAAAATCATAGAGTTTTTCTATATCAGGATATGTCGGCTTTCACAAAATCTCGTTTCCATATAATTCCATAATACCCTTAGAGAAAGCTTCAAGAGAATCACAAGATGTTTTCGCACCTATTTGGAGATATTCGTCTATAGCATCAGGAACGGTGCCGTGTGCCAATTGACGAATTGCGGAGGTACACTTCAGCAATGGTGAAATGCCAACTCTACCCAAACAATCAGTAGTTTCTTGAAAATACGGATCATGGTCAATTATTTACTGAACAATGCGTGTGAATAGCATTCGGCTCATTCAGAACCGCGTACATAATATTTCTTCGTCATATGTTTGGTTTTCAGAGAAGTAAGCTGCCACCAGATGATCATGAGCACCTTAACGATGTCTTTCTACCGGGTTTCGTGGGATTTTTAGGTTTGAAGAAGATGAAGCTTAACCGTAGTAATGGTCTCCATAAAAAAAATGCTAGTTCGCTACTAACCGTAGTAATCTTCATCATCCGAGGATGGAAAAAAGAATAGATCAGAAGACATTTGTTTTAGATGAAATGTGTAAACTGTAAAGTGTATAAGAAAGAATGTGTTTGAAAGTGTGTATAAAAATGGAGAAGTAATGGGGTATTTATAGGGTAAAAAGTGTTTAAATTTTAAAAGTTTTTTTAATGCATAAACGGTCAAAATAGTTGGTTTTGGTGTGTATCAAACTCGGTCGGCTGACCGACCCTTTCATCCCTTTTTCTCCCGACCACCTGTAACAGCCGACCGACATCGACCCCAAGCGGCCGACCGACCCAATCCCCCTCATTACAACCAGTCTTATATAACCAATAGCTAGCACACAACTTGATGAAACAGAACAAGCAAACAAGAAAAGATACGCAAGATGCAAGGAAAGGAAAACCTTCTTCGAGATGCAAGACCAATCATTTATCATGTAAGATTGTAACCAATGCCTCAATCTTGCCCTAATAGGGAGTTAGTAGAGACAACCTTTGTACAAAAGAACATCTCTTGATCCCAGTTAGGAGGGAAAAATGTTAGCTACAGAGATAAAACTATGAGAAATTTTGGATTGCTCACCACAATTCAAATGTGAACCCCTTTACCTAATAAAAGAACTCACCAGTGAACGTAATAGTCCCACTAAATCTTGGTACCCTATTCACTAAATCAAATACTGAAGCTCAACCTCTTTTATATAGCTAGAGGATGGTGAAATTGAACAAGGAAATATAGAACTACAGGAAGACCGGTGCTATTCTAAGACTTTCCATAGGAACTACCATGGCCTGTCATCTACTGCAAAATAATATTTTGTTGTGAACATCCTGTGACTTCACGACCATCCAGGGAACAAGTTACTAGCATTCACATCAATGTTACCCATCACATTATCAAAATACCCTACAAAAGTAGGGCTACCTAATAGTGCAACTACCAGTATCAGTCATGACTAGGCATACTTGGTCATTAACAAAACATCGAGTCTGAAAGATATTAGTGCATTGCAGCTTTCAGGTTCTTGCTTTACTTTAGTCGTTGAGGTGTTCAAACAATTATCAAGGCTGAACCATCCAGGCGGCATCATACTCATCTTTCAGATCTTCATGTCTACCATCAAGCAAGTTTTCAATCACCAAGTTCTTTATCACTTTTTCTTTCATATGTGTCATCTCCTTGTACTATCTTGGTCCTTGAATTAAGGCATAACTAATCTGGCAATCCAGACCCAAACGGGTCTAGTTGGGTTTGTATGGAAAAGTGGTAACTTGTACGTTGATGTTAGTCTAACCCGTTGGACCCAACATATTTCTTCAACAATTTTGGAAGTGACCCAAGTAGACCCATGAGGTGTTAAGAGTTGTGTTTATGCTAACCCCCAGTGTTGTAAAAAGCGGCCTAGGCGGCCACCATCCACCTCGAATTTACCAAATCAGCCTAAAAAAGCGGTCAACGCCATTCAACATGACGGTCAATGGTGGTAAATGCGGTCAGCGCGATCAACACCGTTAGAACTTTTTTTTTTTTTTTTTTTTCCCCCCCCTCCAATTAGTCGGTTCTTTTTTTAAATTATGTGAAAAAATAAACTTCGTAACATAATTGTTGTAGATGAGAAGAAGAAAAGATGAGAGACATGAGATGAGATGCCTAGAAAAGAAAGAGAGAAATGAAACGTGCTTAAAAAAAATCCTAATTTAACTTGATAAAAGCCCTAATTTACATTTAAAGCCCAACATCAAATCTTTTTTGAGACCCACTTACTTATAATAAAGTTATCAATATATATTTAAGTTTATCGATATACGTATAATTTTAATATTTATATATAGAAAAATCCAACGCATAGGCCGATTACTAGCTAGGTGGTGGTCGACTGCCCGACTAGTGCCTAGTGCTTTTTGCAACCATGCTAACCCTGTTGGGTAAAGAAGATGACTCATATATACCCAACTAAACCCGTTTGGGTCTAGATTGCCATAAGGATGTAGCATGCTCTTTTTTCAAAGATGCCATGCTCTTGCTTTCTACTGCTCAAACCTTTACTTAAAGAGATTCTTACTTGAATTTTATGAAAAGATTTCCCATAATTCAGCAATACTGACCAAAATAAACAGTTAATAATGATTGGTAGGATGAAAAAACACATTGTTTAGACAAGAGAAAGAACAAAGCATTCAAATACCCTTAACATGATAGCTACATTATTTCTTTTGGAAAGTAAGCAGAATAAAGAATCTAGGAAAGGAATAATGCTTGCCTAACAATTTTTTTTTTCTCAGATAATAATGTGCTTTTTATTTATATTCAAACACGATTTTGAAAGGAATCAACATGATACAGGAAGAAGAAATATCAAGATGGGAACTTTCTAATTCAAAACCTTTATCTTTCTCTTCTATCTAATTCTTTTTGGTTGTTCGACTCTGATACCATTTGATATGGACCTCTTACAACATTCTAGATAAGGAATTTTTTTCAAGTTGAATCCGAGAAGACCAACACAAGTATTATAATGAATAGATGGTGAAGCACAATTGGACCCCTGACATAGGCTTACTATTTGATCAGCTAAGTTATGTGTGTGTAAGATTTCCTTCTAAAATCTTTTAAAATACAAAGCTTACAGCCTTGTGTTTAGTACTTGCCCATGTGGCCCAAACACGAGCACCATTTCTCCTGTATACAGAATGGTTTTCCAGATAACTTTTGGTGTGGATACGTGATTCTCAAAATACTTGTGAGATTGGTCTACAATAATAGGTTTGTGAACAGGCAGCTTTATGCATATCCAATTTTCCCCTCTGATATCAAACTCATATCCATATGCAACATTGATCTATTTTTAATATATTATATCCCTTTGTTAGTATTCATACTTCTGATTTGATAATTTATGTGAAAATTTGTTAAAGTTACCAAAGTTTATGATTTTTTTGTTGTTGAAGTAAGATAAAAGCTAAAAAGCCAAACATCTCATTAAATCCAAACTTTACCGCTTCTTTTTCTTGAAATTAACATTAATCAACAAAACCTTTATAAAGAACTACGGGTAAGTATGTTCAAGTGACATCCAAATCTGGGAGTTTGTAACTGGGCTAGTGGGTTGTTGTTTAAGAAAAAAAGAGTATTGCAAGTGTATTAACACCTGATCATGGCACTATCACATTCATGTTTCTCTCACTTTGAATATATGTTATCTAGTATGCACAAAATTCGGTTTATAGTGTGAAGGATGATGTTGTGTATAAACGAACAGGTGTGAATTGTGGTCTGAATTTTAAATATTCACTGATAGTCCTATCTGCATATCTTATAGCTAGAGGTGGCAAAACGGGCGGGCCGGGCGGGCACGGGCACGGGCTAGAATGGGCACGGGCTAAACGGGTACGGGCTAAACGGGCACATGTTATACAAATCGCTTTATAGAAGATCGAAAATGACGAAATAAATTCCTTAAATGTAATACCTCATTTATATTTGAAAAATTAAATATATTATATATATATATAAGTTTTTCTTCAAAAACGATTATAATGTTCTCCAATTGAGAGAAAATATGTGCCCGTTGTGCCCATTTAACTTTTCAATGGGCTAAATGTGCCCATTTTTTAAAAAAGGATGGGGCTAAATGTGCCCATATATTTTATAAAGTAGCCAAAATTAGCCCATTTTTTTCATCATGGGCACAAATTGCCACCTCTACAGTTATAGCAGACGTCACATTTTTGCCCATCTTACCATGTAGACTCTTGCGTATTTGCTCTTCCCTTGCCAGTTTTCTTCTTCTGTTAGTATTATTGTTTAGAATTTCAATCGGTTCTACAACTGGAGTTCTAATCTCCACAAATGCTCTGCAGATATCTGAAATAAAGGTAGCTGACATTCCAGATGTTGATCTCTCTAGTGTCGGGGTTACAAAATATGGCAACTTTAGTGTAGAAGTAGTTGACCCAGTCTCTGATTATTTGGATCTAATGGAGGTAAATAATAGATGATATACATACACATTTTGATGTACACATGATTCATAAATTGAATATCGTTTTTTTTGTGCTCTCCCTGCAGGAGGTCTTTGATTTTTCGCTAATAAAAAATCTCGTTTCTCGCCCAGACTTCAGGTATAAACATGTGTTATCCAGTAGTATCTCCATGATTGCTATTTGCTAATATATGTATAGATTTTTAATTTTATATAATTTATTGTGTCAGGCTCACTTTTGATGCAATGCATGCGGTTACAGGTGCTTATGCAAAACCAATATTTGTAGATAAGCTTGGAGCTAGTCTGGTATGTCACATATATGCAAAATATCTTATCTCGATAACTACTAAGAAGCTGGTACAGTAGCTAAAGTCACGACTGAATGGATGTTCGTGCAGGATTCAATATGTAATGGAGTTCCTCTAGAAGATTTTGGACACGGTCATCCTGATCCTAATCTAACGTAAGAAATTCAGACAGTTATTGAATTTTCTTCGATTATTAGACATGAAGACTTTCATATCTTTCAGAAAGCATTTGTAACTCTTTATTCTTACAAAAGATATGCGAAGGATTTGGTGAACATTATGTATAGTGACAATGGACCTGACTTTGGAGCTGCAAGTGATGGTAAGTTTGCAGTGCTAATGGGTGGATCTTAATTTATGATATGTCTTTTTATGGAATCCTTTGTTTCAAGTAATTTTTATCCTTTTCTAGCATAGTCCGCCAGAAACTCCTTTCCCTGTCAATACAAAAGAAACAAACGGAAAGAACAAGAACACAACTAGATTGTAATTATTAAATTGGAAAAAGTTTCTGCACAAACTACTTACTGAAATTTGTGTTGTAATGATTTTTCAGGAGATGGTGATAGAAATATGATTCTCGGTAGACAGTTCTTTGTGACTCCTTCAGACTCTGTTGCTATTATTGCAGCAAATGCACAAGAAGCTATTCCTTACTTTCAGAGTGGCCCAAAGGTAAAAAGGTTTTGCAGAATCTTTAACCTTCTTGTGTAAACAGAAAGTTACTTTGGCTATAATATTTTGTAGGGTTTAGCACGGTCTATGCCAACAAGTGGTGCTCTTGATCGTGTGGCTGAGAAACTGAATCTCCCTTTCTTCGAGGTTTTGTTTTGTTTTTTTAGTGTTCTAAGCTCCATTTATTATGGTAATTAGCATCTTGTTTTAAAAAACCTTGTACGTGGACATTGTCTCATATGTTCCAAATGAAAATCGTTTCAGGTTCCCACTGGTTGGAAATTCTTTGGGAACTTGATGGATGCAGGAACTTTGTCAATTTGTGGGGAAGAAAGTTTTGGAACAGGTTCTGATCACATACGTGAGAAGGACGGTATTTGGTACGTATCTTCATTCACTTTGATAAGAACCATTAATTATCTTTTGTTCATTGATGCATAAAATTGCTCCAGAAGTTTATCCTTAGTTCCTTACGCTCCTGCTGGACTTTTAAGTGGGCTTCTCTTTGACAGAGTATGTTATACGAAAAGTCTTTAATTGTATCCGTCTCTTAGGCAGGTTATGTTCTCCCCAGAACATACTGATAATGTTGGATACTTGTTAATTTGCTTTATTCAGATCAATTAAATGAAACTGGGGCGCAACCAAAATACTAGTTTTATTGACCAGGAATGTAAATAAAAAATAATAATGAGGACTCCTATCAAAATAAAGGGTGATAACACTAGCAAGAAGATCCAGTTTGTACTGAGGATAGCTATGCCGCTAAAAGCTGAACTAAACGATTGTAAAAATGTGTCAGTTCGCTCGGTGAACATTCTTTTTTTTTTTTTTTTTTTTTTTTTTTTGGGTAAAGGGGACGTTACCCGGCAAAAGATTGTTAACATTTTAGTGTTCCAGAGTCCATATCAATGTTTTTACAATCACTTAGTTTTAGTCATAATAACTCCTGATGTTCTCTTTTTCCATTATATATGAGGGAGTTCTATTGGATTGACTGAGCAATGTGATTAACAGGGCTGTTTTAGCTTGGCTGTCTATAATTGCATACAGAAACAAAGACAAGAAACCTGGAGAGAATTTGGTTTCTGTCTCTGACATTGTGAAGGAGCATTGGGCCACTTACGGCAGGAACTACTTCTCTAGATACGATTATGAAGTAATTGCCTTTTCTAAAATCACAATTAATTTAGCAAAACTTGTTTCAAATGAATGTCCTCAACTCATTTTTTCATTGCTACGTTTTGACATCACTGGTTGTCCCAGGAATGCGAGTCTGAAGGAGCCAATGAAATGATTAATTATCTTAGGGACTTGATTTCTAAAAGCAAAGAAGGGGACAAGTATGGTGAGTTTTCAGCGCATAGCTCAATTAAGTTCTTGCATAAGTAAACTCTCTAAATTGTTTGATCCTCAAAGAGATACGCTATTGCAGGAGATTATACCCTTCAACTTGCAGATGACTTTAATTATACGGATCCTGTAAGTTTATGTGCTATCTTGTACACACACTAGCTGAAATTTTTCTGAAAGGGTCTTGAAAATTTACTAGGTGGATGGGAGTGTAGCTTTAAAGCAAGGTGTTAGATTTGTCTTCACAGATGGCTCAAGAATCATATTTCGTTTATCAGTATGCACCAGCCTGTATTGTTTATTACGATTTGTTTTAATTCTGACCTCCACACGTAACTAATATTTGTCAAATTTACAGGGGACTGGTTCAGCAGGTGCAACTGTTAGAATCTACATAGAACAGTTTGAACCTGATGACTCAAAACATGACTTGGATGCCCAAGTGGCACTAAAACCCTTGATAGGTTTGTTCACAATCTAGTTACCAATTATGTTCTGTTATATTCGTTTTAGTAGTTCATTAGTTTATGTAATCGTCCTGTCACTTGTCAGATCTGGCTTTATCTGTGTCAAAGCTAAAGGAGTTTACGGGAAGGGAAAAGCCTACAGTAATCACATAAATTATACCATGAGATCTCAAACTCTCATCAGAACTGATATTGGTGCAGGTGTTTTTCGACTTTCTCAAACATGATTATTCTATATATTCTTTTTTGTTGAGCATATGCTCTGGAGAATTGAGTATCTTCTCTGAGGATGATGAACATCTGCCATGTACATTTTAAAAGTGTTTTCAATAAAATGAAATTTCAGGTCTTAAATTTATTGTTACATCTGTTTGTAGTTTGACTTTGTTTACATGTAATCTTTTATATAATCTGTTCTGATAAGATAGCATTGTATTTTTATTGTTCACGTCATCTGTATGCTTGGTATGTTAGGGTATGCATTATCTGACTGAGATATTTGATGAGGAATCATTCTTTTGAGGGAAAACTTATAATGATTATGTACAGTTACTTAATAGTTTCTGCATGTTGATGCATGTCATTTGGTTTGACGTGTGTGTAGGAGACACATGTCATCGTGAGTCATGTGTTTTTTAATTGGTTATAGGGATGATGGAAATCTACAAAGCTTGTCTATCTTACTGTATTATCCCATCACTTACACTTGGCATTTTGTCACTCGATGAATCCCAGATCACCAATAGTGTCTTTCTAGCTTAGTGGTCCATGTAGGACCTATCTTCTTCATAGACTTGAATTGCATACATGATAGTGGTTGTTCTTTATAGGGCACAATGGTAGTGTTATCTTGAACCTTTTCTGGATCTTTCTCTGAACTAAACGTAAGTTATCTTTGAGTTTAAGCCAATCATAAAATCATGATTGTAGGTCCCAAAAACTGTGTAGATTATATGTGTACAAGATGATAAAATCACAAACCTAAGATTGATCATGAGTATCATGTTCTGCTGAAGCTCCACTCTGACAGAAACTCAAGTGATGTATTCGTAGCATGCACTATGACATGAAATCTTCAATTAACATAGTATATGTGTTACCCTTTTGAAATGAATAATTGCACAATAATTTAGATATATCATTTACATTGCTGACATTCTTATCATCTCTAGGTTTGTAATGGACTGATTATCACTCGACACCTGAGTTGTAGTTTATAATGTTGGTGCTTTTTCCACTAGTCAAAGTTGAGTGACTTACTTAACTTATCCACTATTATCCATATAATGGTGACCTCGAAGAGTGTTTAACACAGTTAATGCAAGCTGAATGGTTTCAAATTCTAGATTTTCACAGTAGGATGATCCTTTTTAGAAAGTTTTCTGCTCAACAGAAAATCCAAAACTCGTATCGGAAGGGATTTGCTTGCTCCCCATTTTTACTAAAACTTTGGGAGAGTAGACCCACCAAACATAATGGTGTAGGTGAGAAAGTAAGGCGTCCTTTTTGTGGATAAGAGGGTTGTAAACTGTGTTTGTCCTTAATGTGACACACTTAGACTAGATTTCTATATTGAGATCCGACTTTGTTGGGTTCGTCAGTTCCATATGACATGATGTTCGAGAGAACTATTATGTCCCACTTTATATCTGCATAACATTGTGATATGTGACCATTCCACCATCATGTTAGTTGCCTATAGTGATGGACCTTCAGGTCTCCTCCTTTGTCCCTACTTAACTCTGTCTTGTACTAAATCACATGGTATTTAGAAATAATTTGTTGTTTGAATTATTAAATGTGGACATTTGCTTTTGGGACATGACAACTTAGCCAATCAAATGAGTTCGTGTACATAACTTCACCTTAGTTTTTGTATACACAAATATCGCTTCTTACTGTCACAAACGTTAACAGTAGAAAACTTAATAATTTATCTGCAGTTCCTTAATCATTTTGTATCCATAGTAAGAGTCTGCATTTTGTTATGTGATATCATCAATGATTATATTGAGCATGCATGCAGATGATAAGCTGCACAGGAACATACAGGACCAAAGAGCCAAGAAACTGACACAATTTGAAATTGGTAACTCTGTTTGGTTTTACATGGTATAGCTAATATAAAATGTATTAAATGCTGTTTATCTGTATTTAGAATTTGTATTTTCTAAATTAGAGGTTATGGCCTATGTTATCTTTTTGCCCATGAAGAACTTTATGCAAAAAGCAGTGAGTGTGTTTGCTGTATCGAACTTGCAATAAAGGCGAATCAACTTTCTGTCAGGTCTTTATCTTGTCACTGTTTTAAGATAATGCACGGAACTTGTGGGTTTTCTATTTCTAGTTGAATATGGTTAGTGGGTGGTTTCTTTTAAGGACTTCTTGACACTCGGTTTACTCGTTTTTGGCTAATAATTCATGGTACAAAATTTAATGCCTTACTACCCCGCAACTATCCTTATACGGTATTGACTAGTAATGTGTCGTTTTTACCCGTTATGCATTGGCAATGAGAAATTAATATTGTGGGTTGTTTCATGAAAATTATTAGTGTGGAGATGCACACTTCACTGTCTCCACAAATTGTACCTTCGATTTGCTGGTCTATATTTGTCCATTTACTTGTATGTTTTGGCTTTGTTAGGCACTATTTTCAGTGCCCTTGTGGTTCATTTAATCTGTGTATTCGGGTGGGTCATGGCTGCTTCAACAAGTTTTGGATCATCTGAGGTATCTCGGAAACTATTATGATCGAATGGCTATGAGTAGTGTAATTTGGCTTTCAAAGATTTAGTTTTTTAGACATTCTACTTGGTCTTTTTCAGCCAGACAATAGTGAGTCACTGCATTAAGGGTGGTAATTGTCAATCTAGAGGATGTTAAGACAAATATATTGTGTTATGACCAGGTTTGCTATCTTTATCCAAAAAGGTGTTATCAAAGACAAATCCTTATGTCATTGATGCTAAAAGAAAATCAACATTGCTTTAATTGTCATGACCATTAAACTTTAAATGTATCTATCCGTGTCACTTATGGCCAGGTGCTTTTGCTGCATTTTCTAGTTTGTTGATTTATTTAGTCATTGTCACATTGTGGTTAGATGCATACACGATCGATTTTCGTGATTTACTACTTGGATGATCAAGGTATAGTCTCGTTTGTTTGTCTTGGCGTTTTTGTCAGGATAATAGGCTATTTTTGTCATAGGTGCTCTTTTCAATCTTTACCCATTTCAGTGCTCCACCAACGTTCCTCTATTGTGACGCGGGACTATAGACTGGTTAACGAGCTACAATCGGTGAGTTAAGAGATACTGTGGGTAACTGATTTTGTGACTATGAAACAGGCACGAGATGTATATGGGAGCATAGTAGTAGTCACATAGTCACGGAACGTATATTAGTAGGCTCCGGCATTTAAATCAATATCGAGAAAGCTAACAAATACAGAGTAGCGTAAATGCATGTTAGGAGTTTTGCTAATGTCACCGACTCATTCATTCGACCCGCGTGGCGCCCTTACACCGATAAGGACCAGCCATCCGTCTCGCGTATACTAGAGGTTCACTGGTTTCGTCCTGCCTTGGACTCATCAGGGGAGCGGCCCCAACTCCCAACCATTGTGGTGCCACATCGAGTCTCTACTCGTGGCACGTACTACACCCTTAATGTTGAGGTACTCCAACAAGACCAACAGGGTTAATCAGGAACCCACGTATTAAGCAACGATTCCAAGCAGAACCCGACCTTAAGAATTTGGCTCGTGACACTAAGCCTCCCAATCTATGTTCTAGGGTTAAACAACAAAGTATATGTTGTTTGAGTTGGGATCATTATAGAGCATAGACTACATATTTTTTATAGACCAATGAACCAATCTTAGCCATTTATTATTTAAAAAAAAAAAAAAAAAAAAAAAAAAAAAAAAAAAACATTTTTTCACATTTTTCTGAAATTAAAATATTTTGCAAACGATAAATCATTAAGTGACAAAAATATACACCATCTTGACGAGAATTTTGTTATTTTTTAGTAAACTAACACTTCGATATACTTTCTATGATTTTAAATTAATTATATATTATATTATTATTATTAATTATTATATTTATTATTATTATTATATTTTATTAATTATTATGTATAAATTTGCGTCTGCAAATAACATGTTGAATTTGTATGATTAGAAGATAACACATGTGTTTAAATAATCAAACAATTGTGATTTTCATACGTATTTCAACACTCACAAAAAAAGATCGAACAAAGAAGTTTGTCGAGAAGTTATAATGTCCTTCTATACAAAGATAATTTATACTTTCATTGATTGTATGATTTTTTTTCGCGTACGATTAGCGTTTTGAGATTTTAATTTTAAAAAATGGTGAAAGTGATTGTGTTTTTTTTTTATTTTTATTTTTATTTTTTAAAGGCTGTTATTGATTCATTGAGTTTAGAAAGAATTTAGGGTCTATAAAGAACTTTTCTCAAGTTGTTCACTTAAAAAAATTATCTTGTCACAAGTATTACCAATTTGGTTCTTATTTTCTTCATCTATTTTCTCGAAAGCTTTATCTTATTTGTCATCTTAAAAGACTTCCCATCATCTGCACTAACGCTGTGTTTTTGAGTTTTAGAAAAAAAAGAAAAGAAAAAAGGTTTAAAAAGTTAGAAAAAGTATTTGTTTTCTTTAGTTGAAGGAAAATTCTGCCCATGTTTAAAATGTTTAAAGTTTAAAAATTAAGGACAATTTTGTCATTTGATATATTTAACCTTAGTTTCCTTCCACTTCCTATTTTTAGGAGGAAAGTTTTAGCTCAAAATTTCCTTCTATTTTTCCTCTTTTTCATTTTTTTTCCTTTAAAAAAATGAAAAACATAAGTTTTTTTCAGTTTCATTTTTCGTTTTTTTTCTCTCTCCAAAATTGAACTCGAAAACATAGTGTAACATCTTGATGATGCCGTTTCGAGTATGGCTAGCAACAATGGTTGCACCCCGGGTCTTGGGCTCTCGATTTGTTATAATAGGAGTATAATCACCAATTGGAAGACTTTAATTGACCGCTTTCATTCGAGACTCTCCTCTTGGAAGGCGAACCTCCTATCCATAGGAGGTCGGCTTACTCTCATCAAGGCGGTTCTTGGTAGTCCTGGCATTTATTACCTTTTGATTTTCAAAGCTCCCGAGACGGTTTTGAATTCTTTGGAAAGAGCTCGTTCAACGTTTTTCTCGGGAGGTACTTATGATGCAAAAAGTTAGCTTGGATTAAATGGTCCAATGTTCTTGCATCTTTTGACAAAGGCGGCTTAAATATTGGTAGTCTAAAGGCGTTGAATCTTGCCCTTCTTAAAAAATGGCGATGGAGGTTGATGTCTTACCCGAATGCACTTTGAGTTAAAGTTATAAAGCGTTACATGGTCAAGAGGGTGGTTTCGACGATCATGGCTGCAATTTCAATGGAACGTGGGCTAAGATAGTGGGTTCATCTAATTTCTTACACTCGAAAGGCATCATCGCGAGTAATTCGTTTCAGTTCAAAGCAGATTGTGGCACTTGCATTCGGTTTTGGAAGGACATTTGGATAGGCGAGTCTCCTCTTTATATCCGTTATAATAGACTTTATAGATTGGAACAGGATAAAGACTGTTTCATTATTGATCGTAATGAAAATGAGCAATGATGTTGGAATTGGTTGAGGACCAATCACAGAGTTCATAATTTGGCTTACTTGCGTGACATGCTTACGGAGATTAGTCTTGTTGATACAAATGATGTTGAAGATTCTTGCGTATGGACGTCGGGTTTAGATGGTAACTTCACAGTGGGGGAATCTCGCCGCCTTATTGATTCTAAGATCCTCCCCTCGTTGGTTCCTTCGACTACATGGGACAAAACTCTTCCTAGAAAGTTAACATCTTTATATGGAGAATGATATTGGACCGGCTGCCTCATAGGCTGAATCTTTCGTCTCGTGCCATAGACATCCCAACGATATCTTGTTCTTCATGTAATGGTAACATGGAATCCTCTAACCATATTTTCTTTGAATATGACATCGCTATGGATGTTTGGAGACTTGTTCGTAATTGGTTTGATATCCCTTTTCCTCATTTTACTTCGTTTGAGCATTGGAAGGCTCGATTTGGTGCAACGTTTCTAATGAGAATAAGCATCGTTTTTCTATTATTTTTGCTTCGCCTCTTTGGTGGCTTTGTAGGTTTCGCAATAGTGTAACTTTTTGTTTGCATCCGATGAGGAAAAAAAATGACATTTTCGACAACATTCGATCATCTTCTTTTTCTTAGCTCTATCACAGGGGTCACATGGCTTGTAATTGGTTAGATTAGCTCAAGTCTCCTATATTGCTCGCGAGTTATGATGTGCGTTGATGCGTTTTGCTTTTCGCTGCTGGGTGTATCGGGCATCTCTAGGTGTTTTGGTTCATTTTACTTTTATGCCTTTTCTTGTTGTATCTTTCCTCGGAGCTTGTTTGGGGCTACATCAAAAACACTCCGGAGTGAAAACCGGTGGCTCGACTTCCGTGGGTGAGGATTTTTCTCTTGTCTAGGTTCTCCGTAATCTGCAAGAGTTTTTTCATCCTTTTTGCAGTCCTTGCAGTTAAAGTCTTAAAGCCTCGGTAGGAATCTAGAATGCGTTGTTTAGTTTATTTCTAGATTTGTAATGTATTATTTAGCTTATAGTACTTTGCTAGTAGCTTTTTATTTTACGGATTATATAATATAATTCTGTTGTTAAAAAGAAAAAGCCTATAAGAAAAAAATCCAGATTAGTACGAAGCAAGCAAGCTATAGTACAAAAGTTATGCATATGTTTTGATTACCAAACACGTCCCATCGATCATGTTTATTTGGAATGATACTCCCTAACGAACAAAAATAACACATGGGACTGCTTGATCATGTAGACATGTAGTCATTGTTCGTATATGTTGAACTGTTGTGCAAAAGGATGTAGGGTCTTAAAAAATGGTAGCTAATGCATGAGACTAGTCATCCACTTCCTCCTTTACTAGAGAACATTTGCTTCCAATAGAAACTAGCCAACGTTGGTTGTCCATATCCACCAAATGTTGTCTCACAAAATCAATTTCTTTCACTGCATAACTACGCATACCCTTATCACAAACCCATGCACAGCCCACCAAAATTCCAAACCATTGGCTTTCACCAAACCCTATTCACTCCGTACAAATCCTTTTACTATGTAGTATTTCCTAGTGCCGGAACTAGTTCAACTCGATATGAGCAGGGACCTTGGACCCAACGAGGAGAGAGTCAAAAATTTCTTAGGTCTAGTGGTATGTGACTTGCCCACTAACTTAGATGTTATGGGTTCAAGTTTTGCTGAAGGCATTTGTGAAATATGTGGTATATGGTGTGGGGAAGAAAGAGAAAGAAAAAGAAAAAGAAAAAGAAAAAAAAAATAAATAAAACTAGTAGTATCAAATTACAGTTTAGTGTAATTGTGAAATTGAGTTTGTAAACCAAATAGCCTAGGGCGCGTTTAGTAAGGAGGTTTTTCAGAAAATTTTTCCAAGAAAACCTAATAAAATAGAAAACGCGTTCAAATTGAGTTTTTTCCAAAAGTTTTCTAGGAAAAATGGAAAAGCTGTTTTCCAAGTTTATAACTAAGTTTCGGAAAACTCCCTTTATGAGTTCTCCATAGGTTTCCATTTTAGAAAACTCCATCTAAACACGTTTTCAAGTGTTCTCTGGAGAAAGAATAGCTCCCCCATTCTCCAGAAAACTGAAAAATGAAAACTAGAAAAACTTTTCCATTACTAAACGCGCCCCTAGTTTTTAACTTTTTATACCCCTTTGTGTAAGGAAACAATTATACTTGAGGCACTTTATTTTGCATACTCTAATTTTAGTACATACCAAGGGACAAATCTCCACCATCCATCTAGTTTAATCTAGTGGTGGGGATTAACCTAAGATTAAATGGGAAACATAAGTCCATGTTTTTTTCCCCCTTTTGCTTTGTCTTTTTTATTATTCATTTTCTTTTTTTTTTCTTTCTTTTCACGTTTAATCCTTTTTTTTTTGGTTCTTTTTTGTTCTTTCTTTTTTGTTTCTTTTTTCTTTTGTCTTTTTAGACGTTTTTTTTTTCTTTCTTTTCTTTCTTTTTTTTAATCCATTTTTTTTTTCCTAATAAACGTTTTTTTCGCTTTCATACATTTTCGTCTGTTTTAATACGTTTTCGTCCGTTTTCATACGTTTTTGCCCGTTTTTATACGTTTTCATACGTTTTTGTCCACTTTCATACATTTTCGTCCGTTTTGTTACGTTTTCGCCCGTTAACATCTGTTTTCATACGTTTTCATATGTTTTCTTACATTTTCGTTCGTTTTCATACATTTTCATCCGTTTTCATACGTTTTTGTTTGTTTTAATACATTATCTTCCGTTTTCGGCCATTTTTCATACGTCTTCGTCCGTTTTCAAACGTGTTTTTACGCTTTCATACGTTTTCGTCGGTTTTCATATGTATTCGTCCATTTTCTTATGTTTACGTTCGTTTTCATACGTTTTCGTCTGTTTTCTTTCCATTTCGTCTATTTTTTAAACGTTTTTGTCCTTTTCATACATGTTTTTACACTTTCATACGTTTTCTTCCGTTTTCATACATTTTCGTTCGTTTTCTTACGTTTTCGACCATTTTTTTCATTCGTTTTCGTCCGTTTTTAAATGTTTTTGGCAATTTTCATACGTTTTCATATGTTTCTAAATATCACAAGTGATTTTCTGAATATCACAATTTATATTCTGAATATCACAAGTGATATTCTAAATATCACAAGTTATACTATGAATATCACAAGTGATATTCTGCGGTATTCAGAATATCACAAGTGATATTCAGAATATCACAAGTGATATTCAGAAAGAATATCACTTGTGATATTCAGAAAGAATATCACTTGTGATATTCTGAATATCACTTTAGAATATCACTTGTGATATTCAAATTTTCATACATTTTCGTCCGTTTTCATACGTTTTTGTTTGTTTTAATACATTATCTTCCATTTTCGGCCATTTTTCATACGTCTTCGTCCGTTTTAAAACGTGTTTTTATGCTTTCATACGTTTTCGTCGGTTTTCATATGTATTCGTCCATTTTCTTATGTTTACGTTCGTTTTCATACGTTTTCGTCTGTTTTCTTTCCATTTCGTCCATTTTTTAAACGTTTTTGTCCTTTTCATACATGTTTTTACACTTTCATACGTTTTCTTCCGTTTTCATACATTTTCGTTCGTTTTCTTACGTTTTCGACCATTTTTTTCATTCGTTTTCGTCCGTTTTTAAATGTTTTTGGCAATTTTTATACGTTTTCATATGTTTCTAAATATCACAAGTGATATTCTGAATATCACAATTTATATTCTGAATATCACAAGTGATATTCTAAATATCACAAGTTATACTATGTATATCACAAGTGATATTCTGCGGTATTCAGAATATCACTTCTGAATATCACTTGTGATATTCAGAATAT
>LBNU01028217.1:94716-108566 GCA_014162995.1 Artemisia annua | reverse complement strand
TTGAATTATAGTGCATATTTATTAATAAGGTGATTATTGTTATTAACAGAAGTTAAGCCTATCAGACACCTGGCTCATGTATGAAGGAGAAACATTGGCACAACCAAGGTTAATTGTAAGGAAGCATCTGAACCGTCTCAATTCCAAGTCACTGGTCTATGTGAGCCTAGCAGGATCGCCGTTAAAGTTTAACAATGTTGGGAATAATAGAGATGTCATTTATGAGATTGAACGATCGTACAAGCATAAATGTTGTGTAATCTATGATGACAAGCGACGGTGTGTTGCTGAGATCAGGCGCAAGGAAGCTAAAACAGGAGTTTCACTTGGGGGAGATGTTTTTCATCTGGTTGTACAACCTCTAATTGATCGCAACGTCGCCATGGCCTTGGTGATTGTCTTAGATCAAATGTTCGGTTCCTCTAGACATTTTCTTACGTAGAGTTCAACTAAACAACTAACCCAAACAGTAGCTAGAGAAGATAAGGGATAAGTTACAATCCTGTGATTTAAATAAGCGGAGAAAATGTTTACAATTATTCATATTGAATTTTAGGGCCTCGAAATCATCTTTTAGGTACAGAAGAGCCAAAATATAATCTTGTGTATCCCGCAATCATTATTGTAATAAGGAGCTGTCATTAAAATGTGTGAGTAATGCATATCATGTCAACATGTTTATCGTCGTTATTTCATGTTTGTAATCGTATTGAATTTAGAATAGAAAATCCATTTATAAGCTAAGAACCGTCGTTATTTCATGAAAATCCATTTTCATGTTTGTAATCGTATTGATCTGTTATCTTATGATGTTAAAATTAAGAAGTTGTATGAATGCATGCATAATTCGGTTACTTTTGCCTGTATATATATTATTTATAACTTAACCGGTAGGTTGGCTTATAAAGATGAGTAAATTTCATGTGGTATGTTCATATTTGTCTGCATCATTTGGATATGCTATTTAATGGTATAAGTGGAAAAGTCAACTCTGCAGTCAACTCAACTCACACAAACAGAGTATATGCAGAACAAAATGAGGATAATAGAACATATATTTCTGCACATTGTGTGAAGCATCAAAGTAGTTTGAGTGACTGTGATACAATGTGATTAATGTAACAGTAGTGTAGTTTAGCAATTTTCCAGTTTAAGCATTGTATAAATACCTTGTAACATTTCATTTTGTTCTCAGTTGAATGAATACAACTTTACACTTTTCTCTCATTCTCCCAACTACAATATGGTATCAGAGCTGACCTGAAAGGTCCTCTGTAACAAACCAACCACCACCATAACAAACCACCATAACTGTCAAGTTTGACCATTGTAACAAACTTTGACCACCCTCTAACAGAATTTCCCTCCAAAATTCCGCCATTTTCAACCATAAAAAACCTTCCAATTTTCAATCAATCTTCATCAAATTCATCACAAATCACCATTAACATTCATCAAGAACTCAAACTATGACTACAACATCATCTGATCCAAACACTATCACAGAAGATACCAATTCAGTTAATCACCCACTCTTTCTACACCAAAATGATCATCCAGGCATCATTCTCATCTCCAAGAAGCTAACTGGTTCAGAAAACTATAGTTCATGGAGAAGATCAATCATGATTGCCCTCAATGCCAAAAACAAGCTCAAGATCATCACTAATGAATATCCAGAACCATCTTCTACATCACATCTTAGAGCATTATGGGAAAGGAACAATGACATGATCATTTCTTGGATCTTGAACACAGTAACAGATCAAATTAGCAACAATCTGATTTTTGTTCATTCTGCTTCAGCCTTATGGCAAGAACTTCAAGAACATTATTCACAACTTGATGGTCACAGAATCTATCAACTAACCAATGAAATCACCCAATTGAAGCAGAATAACAGTTCCATTGAAATATACTATCAGAAACTCAAAGGATTGTGGGATGAGATTGATGCATTGGAAGCCCCATATATGTGTACTTGTCATTGTGTATGTAAAAATGGTAGATTGAATGGGGCTAGAGAAAGTAGGAAAAGATTGTTGCAGTTTCTAATGGGATTAGATGAGTGTTTTGCAAATATCAGGGGTCAAATTTTACTCATGCAACCTATGCCTAATGCAACAAAGGCTTACACTATGCTAAGGCAAGAGGAAAAGCAAAGAGAGGCTCATCTTCCCAAGCTTTCAATATCAACTGTTATGTCCTCATTTACCAATACAAGACCATCACAATCCCAAAACCCTACCCCAAACACTAGGCAACCAAGGTCAGGTACTAATTCAAACACTAGAAACAGTAAATTCAAACCTGGTGTTATTTGTGGTAATTGTCAAAAAGAAGGTCATTATCAAAGTGAATGCTATCAGTTGGTTGGATATCCAATAGGTCATCCATTGCATGGAAAATTCAAGTCAAATGGTAATGGGTCAAACAGTGGTAACAATGGGTCAAACAGTGGTGGAAATGGGTCAAACAGTGGTGGAAATGGTTTTGGTGGCCAAAATAGGTACAATTACAGACCAAGGAATGTGAATATGGTTACTGGTCAAGGAACAACTCAAGATGGAGCATCTACAAGTGGACAAGAGGACCAAGCAGTTTATGCAAAGATGGATTCTCTTCAGAATCAGCTAAACCAAGTCATGATGATGCTCCAACACTACCAAGGTACCCATAATTCAAAGCTCTTAGCTGCTAGTAGATACTTGTTCATTACTTCTTGTGTCTCACTTTATAAGGATGCTTGGGTAGTAGATAGTGGAGCCACAGATCACATATGTATCACCTTAACTCTCATGTTTAACATAATTCACTGCACAATTCCAATTATTGTGTCACTACCAAATGGCCATACTGTCACTGCCACCACCATTGGTTCTGTAAGAGTTAAATCAAACCTTATTCTGCATAATGTCCTCTACATTCCATCCTTTGCTTACAATCTGCTCTCAGTCAGCCAAATCACCAAAACCACAAACTTCTCCATCATATTTAACCATGCCACTTGCATTTTTCAGGGCAACAACAAGAGGATTGCCCATGGAATCCAATCTGATGGATTGTATATCATCAAGCCTGAATCTGCTTCATCTACACACACAAGCTCTTTGCCATCTTCAACACCAAATGTTCTCTCTCATACAAGCAATTTACATCTTTGGCATGCTAGATTAGGTCATCCATCTACTCATGTAATAAAGCAAATCAAACAATTACCTAGTTTTACTACTGATGTATCTCAACTACACTGTGAAATTTGTCCAATCGCAAAACAAACTGCATTACCTTTTCCTATCAGTGTCTCTCATGCTCATAATATCTTTGATCTCATCCATGCTGACACATGGGGCCCATACAAACACACAACCTTCAATCAGTGTAAATATTTTCTAACCTTAGTGGATGACCATTCCAGAACAACTTGGACTTTTCTGTTACCTTCCAAACAACAAGTTACAACCACTGTCAAAAATTTCTTTCACTATGTTCAAACACAGTTCAACAAAACAATCAAAGTCTTTAGAAGTGACAATGGCACTGAATTCACCAATCATACCTTAACTGATTTCTTTCAAAAACAAGGTGTAATTCACCAAACCTCATGTCCAAATACACCTCAGCAAAATGGCAGAGCTGAAAGAAAACATAAACATTTGCTAGAAGTAGCTAGGTCCTTACATTTTCAAGCCAAATTTCCAATTCATCTTTGGGGATACTGTCTCATGGCTGCCACACATTTGATAAACAGACTTCCATCAAAAGTTTTAAACAACAAATCCCCTTATGAAATGCTTTACAACACCCCACCAAACCTTCAATACCTCAAAGTAATAGGTTGTCAAGCCTATGCTTCCATTCACACACCAGACAAATTTGGCAAAAGAGCTATACCCTCAATCTTACTTGGCTATCCACAACACCAAAAAGGCTATTTACTCTTAGCACAAGACACCAAAAAGGTATTTGTGAGCAGACATGTAAACTTTCATGAACATATCTTTCCTTTTCACACTGCAACTCCATATCATACACCACAACTTGATAATCTCACACCAACACCAATTTTTTATCCACCCACACCACATGATTTCACACCTTAACCCTCATGTTTAACATAATTCACTGCACAATTCCAATTATTGTGTCACTACCAAATGGCCATACTGTCACTGTCACCACCATTGGTTCTGTAAGAGTTAAATCAAACCTTATTCTGCATAATGTCCTCTACATTCCATCCTTTGCTTACAATCTGCTCTCAGTCAGCCGAATCACCAAAACCACAAACTTCTCCATCATATTTAACCATGCCACTTGCATTTTTCAGGGCAACAACAAGAGGATTGCCCATGGAATCCAATCTGACAGATTGTATATCATCAAGCCTGAATCTGCTTCATCTACACACACAAGCTCTTTGCCATCTCCAACACCAACTGTTCTCTCTCATACAAGCAATTTACATCTTTGGCATGCTAGATTAGGTCATCCATCTACTCATGTAATAAAGCAAATCAAACAATTACCTAGTTTCACTACTGATGTATCTCAACTACACTGTGAAATTTGTCCAATTGCAAAACAAACTGCATTACCTTTTCCTATCAGTGTCTCTCATGCTCATAATATCTTTGATCTCATCCATGCTGACACATGGGGCCTATACAAACACACAACCTTCAATCAGTGTAAATATTTTCTAACCTTAGTGGATGACCATTCCAGAACAACTTGGACTTTTCTGTTACCTTCCAAACAACAAGTTACAACCATTGTCAAAAATTTCTTTCACTATGTTCAAACACAGTTCAACAAAACAATCAAAGTCTTTAGAAGTGACAATGGCACTGAATTCACCAATCATACCTTAACTGATTTCTTTCAAAAACAAGGTGTAATTCACCAAACCTCATGTCCAAATACACCTCAGCAAAATGGCAGAGCTGAAAGAAAACATAAACATTTGCTAGAAGTAGCTAGATCCTTACATTTTCAAGCCAAATTTCCAATTAATCTTTTGGGATACTGTCTCATGGCTGCCACACATTTGATAAACAGACTTCCCTCAAAAGTTTTAAACAACAAATCCCCTTATGAAATGCTTTACAACACCCCACCAGACCTTCAATACCTCAAAGTAATAGGTTGTCAAGCCTATGCTTCCATTCACACACCAGACAAATTTGGCAAAAGAGCTTTACCCTCAATCTTACTTGGCTATCCACAACACCAAAAGGGCTATTTACTCTTAGCACAAGACACCAAAAAGGTATTTGTGAGCAGACATGTAAACTTTCATGAACATATATTTCCTTTTCACACTGCAACTCCATATCATACACCACAACTTGATAATCTCACACCAACACCAATTTTTTATCCACCCACACCACATGAATCATCTAGTGACACATCTGCACCTTCATCCTCACCCAGTACACATTCACCTTCTGTACCTACACCATCTACATCATCCAATTCACAATCACCTACACCTATATCAGAACCCTCAAATTCCCCTTCTTCATCACCCATCATCATCATCATCAACCACATCCATACCAACACCAACACCTATACCATCACCTACACCTACACCACCTACACCACCACCACCTATACCATCACCTACACCTACACCACCACCACCAAGAAAATCTTGCAGAACCAAGACACTTCCCACCAAACTCAAAGATTTCCATCATTACAAACCTTCTACTGTGAACTCCACAATTTCCAAACATCACACTTCACACTTCATTAATTATAACAACATTCATAAATCCATCACAAAACACTTCATTAATTCCCTAAACAAAGAAACAGAACCAACATCTTATAACCAAGCATCTAAGCATCCAAAATGGAAAGAAGCTATGGATAAGGAAATACATGCACTAGAGTCTAATGACACATGGGAATTTACCTTACTTCCACCATCTAAGTTACCAATAGGCAGTAAATGGGTCTATAGAATAAAGTATCATGCAGATGGCACAGTGGAAAAGTATAAAGCTAGGTTGGTTGCACAGGGTTTCACTCAAAAAGAAGGTATAGATTACAATGAGACTTTTGCACCTGTTGCCAAGATGGTGACTGTGAGAAATTTTTTGGCTGTTGCTTCCATCAACAACTGGCATGTGCAACAACTTGATGTCAATAATGCCTTTCTACATGGAGATCTAGAGGAAGAGGTATACATGTCAGTTCCCAAAGGCTACAGTCAAACACTTCTACCCAATACAGTGTGTAGACTCAAGAAATCCTTGTATGGCTTAAAACAAGCTAATAGACAATGGTTTACCAAATTCACAACCTTTATTCTCTCTATTGATTTTGTTCAAAGTCATGCAGATTCATCTCTTTTCACTTATCAAAAGGGTTCAGATATCTTGGCACTTCTACTCTATGTGGATGATGTTCTGTTAGCTGGAAACAACTCTGCACTAATCTCAGAAGTCAAAGAACAACTTCATAATGCCTGTGACAGTGACTGGGCAAATTGTCCAAATTCAAGAAGATCAATCTCTGGCTTTGGAGTTTTTCTAGGTACCAGTCTTATTTCTTGGCATTCTAAGAAGCAACCAGTGGTTTCTAGATCTTCTACAGAGGCTGAATACAGAGCCCTAGCTGATTGTTCATGTGAAATAACCTGGTTGATGTCTCTTCTCAAAGATCTCAGAGTTCATGTTTCTACACCTGTGAACATACTATGTGACAACATCTCTACCATCAGTCTTGCTACCAATCCAGTTCAACATGCCAGGACAAAACACATTGAGTTGGATTGTCACTTTGTAAGAGATAAAATCAAATCAGGACAGATTCAAGTTACTTATGTTCCAACTAGAGCTCAAGCTGCAGACATTCTTACAAAAGCTCTTACCACTTATCCATTCAGACAATGCCTTTCCAAACTTGGCATGTGTGATCCTTACACCTTGCCAGTTTGTGGGGGGGGATAATGGTATAAGTGGAAAAGTCAACTCTGCAGTCAACTCAACCCACACAAACAGAGTATATGCAGAGCAAAATGAGGATAATAGAACATATATTTCTGCACATTGTGTGAAGCATCAAAGTAGTTTGAGTGAATGTGATGCAATGTGATTAATGTAACAGTAGTGTAGTTTAGCAATTTTCCAGTTTAAGCATTTGTATAAATACCTTGTAACATTTCATTTTGTTCTCAGTTGAATGAATACAACTTTACACTTTTCTCTCATTCTCCCAACTACAATAATTATTTAAGTGCAACATCTGGATATGAATAGATCAGAAAATTGCTTCAAAGATTCTTGTTTCCTTTGCTTATTTTCTTGAGAGTTGCTATCTAAAATGGCGGGATTGATTAAAGGGATAATGTGGCAAATGATGTTGTGTGCCGCCAAGTTTCATTATTTAATATCTTGAAATTTTATTATTCAGACAACTGAGGCTAAATGATATGAGTATTGCTTTTGTGGTTGGAAAGTGAAGTTGATTAGATTTAGAGGATACACTGCATTCTTGGCTCACCCGATTAAAGGGTAAGTCTACTTATAAATGCTCTAAGTTAATGAATCAAGTCCCCTTGAATACTTATATATACACAATTTTATTTTTTTTATTTAGAAAGCAACATACGATTAAACCTCGAAAAAACTACGATACAATACAAGGCGCCCCACTCAATTAACAAGATAATTACTCCCTCCGTCCCAAAATTATTGTCCTCGTTTGACTTTTTAAGTCTTTCTTTTTCAACTTTGACATTTTTAAGTCTTTCTTTTTCAACTTTGACCTTAAATATTTTTTTTGTGTTAAATAATACTTGATGAAAATTATATCAAATGAAAATACATTTAAAACCGAATTCATTCATATATTTTGCACCAAGAATTATATAAAATAAACAAAAATAATTAAGATCAAAATTGGCAAAAAAGAGGACAATAAATTTAGGAAGGAAAGAGTATAAAAGATACTGGGACCGGAAAAGAAATAAATCTGAAATACAAAGAAAAGAAGAGGAAACTAGAAACCTACAATCTTGATGCACTTTGACTCGAATTAGTATTAAAGATACAGACCACTTGCCTCATGTATATGATGAGACCAAATGATTCCCACACGTACATTGATGCCAACACTGCCAACTTGAGGGACCCCCAATTAGAGCACTCTCATCCATCACTCAGGTTAAAACTTAACACAGTGTCATGTCAGCGCCACATCAGCTTTAACATTTTCACATTAACTCACAAAAAAACACCCACATTCATAACTCAGGTTTAACTCAAATATTTTTAAATTCAACCCTCAACTAAAACTAATATTTCATTTAATAACTAATAAAACACAACTTATTTAATACTTAAAATTTAAACACACATTAAACATAAAACACGAACTACAGCAAACATGAAACATAAACTACGATAATTAAACATAAAACTACGAATTTGAATTTCAACTTATATTATCCACACGTGTTTTTGAATTTGAATTTTAAAAGTTTAAAAGATCCCGCTTTTTATTTGAATTTTGAATTTAAAATGTATCTCGCTTTCTCTTTGAATTTTGAATTTAAAATGTATCCCGCATTCTGTTTGAATTTTGAATTTAAAATGTATCCCACTTTCTGTTTGAATTTTGAATTTAAAATGTATCCCGCCTTCTGTTTAAATTTTGAATTTAAAATGTGTCCCGCTTTCTGTTTGAATTTTGAATTTAAAATGTATCCCGCCTTCTGTTTGAATTTTGAATTTAAAATTAATCCCGCTTTCTGTTTGAATTTTGAATTTAAAATGTATCCCGCCTTTGGTTTGAATTTTGAATTTAAAATGTATCTCGCTTTCAATAAACCTCTATTAATGCCATACGATACCATTCAATTTTTCACACACTTCAATATCTACATCATTTTAAAATGAATAATCGTTGGTCAATGGAGGAAGAAAACTTGCTAGCTAACGTATGGCTTGAAGTTCACGAATCTAGAGACCTTGTGAATGAACGTTCTTTTTGGAATGACGTTACACAAAGGTTCAACCATCAGTCTGATGGTGAGTACCGTAATAAAAATAAGATTACGGCTAAATGGAATAGAATCAACCTTGAATGTCGTAGATATAATGCTATTTACAAAGAGTTGCAGCGTACAAGTCAAGACCCTGCTCGTCTCAGCAATGCAAACCGAATTTATCATGAACGCCATGGTGGGAGAGGGTTACAATATCAACATGTGTGGTTCATTCTGAGAAACACGTGGGCATGGGACAGAGACAATGAACAATGGTGTTTTATGTTAAGTATTTCCGTATCGTGTTAATTTGTTTTTCTGTATCGTGTTTATTTGTTTCCTGTATCGTTTGTAACATTATGTAATGTTGCTTTAACTTTGAAATTGAATAAAAGGCTTAACGGCTACTTTTTCAACGGATATTTGCTTAACGTCTTTTTTTCCTTATAAATGCTAGTTTAACAAAACTATATTTTCTCACACAAGTATCACTACTATTAACACACACATACAATGGCAAACGAACTAGCTGAGGTGCAAAAGTCAATTTTTACCCGATTACGCAACGAACAAGAAAAGGAACTCAAGTTGGTTAACACTTTGCTAGGTGAGATAAGTCGTTTTATAATGCAGATGCATAATCGTGCTCCTGAGGTCGAAAGGTTACGTGAGCTGCCTCAAGACCATCCAATTATCAGGGTCGGTCTAGAAACTCTATTAAGAAATGATGAAACGGATCTGCAACTTCAGGTCGCCATCAAAATGGTTAGGGAACAAGTGTTGCAAGTGTGAGAGGAGAAGTCAGATCTCATCGACAATTACAAATCTATATAAATCATATCGTTATTTTACGTTTCGTATGTTTTCGCTGTCATGTATTGTATTTTTAATTTAATGAAATGAATTTAGTTTATTAACGGCTATTTTAAATCTGGTTATCTCGCTCAACTATACCATTTAAGAACTAAGGGGGGTGTTTTGTAATTCCCATTTTCTTTTAATCCAAATGTTAAAAATTTAGAGGGGCCAAAAGTGTCAAAAAAAATTTTTTTTTTTTTTTTTTTTTTTACACAACTCACCCTTAACGCCGGGTTAACGGGGTAACCTGGCTCGTTTACGCGCATTTAACGCGAGTGCACGAAAAGGCTAACGTGCCTTTAATGCACGTTAAACCCACCTTAACGCATGAACTAAGTTACCGATGGGAGTGCTCTTAGTGTGAGATACATTTGCAACATTTATATGTTTTCAACATAAATGTAAAAAGAGGCATTCTTTGTCTTGTAAAGGTTACGGAAGTAGTTTTTTTGAAGTGAATACAGGCATCCATTCTTCTAGAATTCCGAGGTAAGAGATGAACCTGAAATGCAAAATGTTAGTGGCCGGAAAGCCTATTGAAAATCGTCATAACCATATGAAAGGAGAAACCTTTTATGAATATGTGATTATGAGTATACTATCAATGGCTGTATAGAAATTACAAAATTGTAGGCTTTTAAACAATTAATTGTAAGTGAACTTTCTGTTATTCTTCCTCGTTTTTTTTTGTGTTATATTGTGTCTTTTTTTCTTCTTTTTTTTCATTGTTTAATTTAGTATTTTCTTTTCAAGAATAATAGAGAGCTAGCCCGTCATACACTATAAACTTTATCACTTTAAAGATATAAAACTTTCTTACGTTTCTTGTTTGACGATATGTTTATATATATATAATACATGTGATTTAAACCACACGTATTATTTGCTATTTTAAGTATGTATATGAACTGAAAATAGCTTAAAGGTTACACATGCAACTTTGAAGGTGAAAAAGAACTCGTGAATAGAACATGCGCGATTGGTAAAAGAAATCCGTACCCTGTAGCATGCACCGGCAATCTGAATGTGTCATTCATAAACTTGATGCAAATTGCATATTCAACTGAACTATTGATGGATTCTTTTGGAAATAGTGTGATAAAAAGATCTAGTTGAAAATGCTTATTTCTTCAATAAAGTATAACGTGCTATGTAAAAGATGGATCGCAGGGCAAATCTCCCTTGGCGGTTAGCCAGTTAGTCTTAACCGCGACTTAATAACTGCCAAAGGAGTAATTACCCAGTAATACATCTGTACACTTGAACAAATTTTGAAGTTGTGTGATTCATGAATTCAGTTTGTAATTTATAGCCCGAAAATAACCATATGTATGTTCTATTGTATAGCATATACTTGGCATATCCTATGTGAATGACATTCAAGGAGAATGTTTGGATATAAACTTTTATGCGATTCTATTTTTACCATCCTTTTGAGCTTCAAAGGGGCGTTTATTTCAGAATCATTACTAATTACTCTCAATAGATAAATGTGTATATATGTTATGTCCTAGCATGGTAACCACACAAAGCGGTCGATAAATAGTTACTCACAATTTTTTATTTTACGTGTAATGAATTGCATGATGCATCTAGAATTCGCTCAAATGTACACATAACAAACTAGTGAAGACATATATCCAATCATCAACAAGGAAAGAAAATAAATTGTTTGAACTTTGAACAATGTGTACATGTGGTTTGATTAATATGTCAAAATCTTTTAAGTGGGATATTTTGTTGTGAACCAACTTAAGTTTGTCTTGTGAGTTGCCAAATTTTGGTTAACAGAATGTAACGGTAGTTGGTTTGTTAGAATATTAGCTTTAAATGGTGAGTACTGGTAATTAGGTTGATCATACTCCAGAACTTCATATCTTGGTAAGTAAAAAGTGACTCAGAAGAACAATAACAAAACTTACTCAAATTCGCAGCCTAAGTGACCCAGTAGCGCACGCAGAAATAAACCAGTGCTGCTGTAGCAAAAAAGTGACCCAGTCTCTTGATCTACAAATAAAAACATCTAATTTTCTAATGGCCTTTTTTTAATCATTCACTTAAGCGAAATTTAATAAGCATCAACTTACAAAATGAACTGTAACTTCACATCATCCTCACTGTCAAGCACTTATAAGCTAGGTCAAATTAAAATTCGTCATACTATAAGAAAAAAATAAAAAATAAATCCAAAGCCGTATGCAAGTCTAATTTTTATGCACACAGCTTCCAAAACAAATTTGTTTGAGTAATCATTAGTGGTCAATACATGCTCGTGGACAACCTAAACCCAACCTGCTTTGACACATTACTAAATCTCCAACCGACTTGCACATAATGTGATATGATTCGGGTCACTGCACCCATGGAGAAGTCCAAACCCACCCCGCCCATACCAAGAAGAGACCTGCTCGTTTGGACGCCTAGCTAAAGACCAATTCCACAGGAGGTTGCACAAGCTACTCTCACATGCAACTTGAATTAGTATTGCCATGCATGAATATTTTTATGAACAATAAGCGGACTACCACATCGATGCATTCACATTACATTTTCAAAACCACGTTTTCATTTAAGTCCCATGTTCCTAGTCTTACTGCCAAAGCTTAGGCCATTTGTCTATTATTATTTAAGTGCAACGTCTGGATATGAATAGATCAGGAAATTGCTTCAAAGATTCTTGTTTCCTTTGCTTATTTTCTTGAGAGTTGCTATCTAAAATGGATACATATCAACCGGTGCTTTCATACCATTTTGAGATGGTCAATCACCCAACCAGACAAGAAACTGATTTGATAAGGCCCTTTTGAGCACACAAGAGACTCATGAAAAATATGGAGTGATATACTTGAAAGAATTTATTTTTCTTTTCATTCCGTATTTCATATTTTAGTTGTGCGTTTGCTTCAATCCGGTGTCACTTTTCACAAAAATACTGTGAACATAGTAAATCAATATGGTATTGTATTATCTTATTCCCATCCCTTTACAATGGGTGACCATAATTAGTTTAGAGGATTGAGTTTTAAATAAGCAATCCATATGCTCTCCTGGTACGTAATGTAGCAACCCACTAACTTCCCTACTAGCTTCCCATAGGTTAGCAAAGCCTTACTAACTTAACTTAGGCCCTCACTAAGCACAATCTAGGTTAGAAATGCCTATAGCTATTTCCCGAGTGAAATTTTTGCTTTCCTATACCACTATTGTCTATATAACCTCTAGACAAGCTCACGTATCCACCAATGCCAACCACCACTATGTTTACTTGATGTAAACATCCCGGTATGTCAAGTCTAGGTTTTAAACACATTTTCACTAAGTAAACTATCATTCTAGTAAACTATGCTTATCAGAAAACCCTAATTGCACCTATATGTTTACGGTTATCTTTAAAACCCTAATTGCTTACCTGAACTAGGTTGAAAGTGTTCAAAACTTAGGTATGAGTTACAATAGCAACTTTAGGTTATAATAGACTTCCTAGATCATAGTACAACTCCCTAGAACTTAGGTACAAGTCCCATAAGCACAAAACCCTAACTAGGTCATAACTATCATAATTCTCAATTTCAGGTCATTTTCCTAAGTCTCGACATTTTCCTATTCACAGAATTTCAATTCATTATTTCACGTAAACTAGGTTTACGGATATTCATTTGACGAAAACGGGTAGGTTAAGTCACATTATCATTCATCATACATTTCATAGACTAGGGTTAGTCTACATTTTATCACGACATCATTTGCATTCTATCCCACTCGTAGAATATATAATTTCAAGTTACACTTATTTATCTATCTTCAAATAAATAATAACACATGATTATAGTTTTTAACCAATACACCAAACAAATTCCATTAGGGCACTAATATATTTATATATTAGTTATATTTCCACTAAGGATTATAAAACTATATATTATATATTTTGGTAAGTTACCAAATATTAAATCATTACTTGAACTTACATATAACAAAAATTGTA